>RJWJ010016116.1:0-35021 GCA_004363605.1 Indri indri
GCATCTCAGAGCATCGTGCCGTACGCCATAAATATACACGGTTTTTATTGGTTAATTATAGCTTCATAAAGCTGAAAAAGAAGAAAATGGAATCCACAATTCATCCCAGGGGAGCGGCTGTGAGGGGTGTAACAGGAAAAGAAATCAGGGTTGGCCTCTTGGCTTGTGCAATACACAAATTGGTCTCTTCTAAGCCTCCCTCATCTCTTGCGGGAACTACTCTTAAAAACTCCAAAGTGGTCTTGCTTGCCTCCCTTTTGGCCTTTCTACAATTCCGTTCCCACAAAGAAGCCAGGGATGTCCTATTATACTGCACATGCAGTCCCACCACTGATTTGCTGACCCCCTCCTGTGGCACACACCCTGCGGCCACCCCCAGCCACCAGGCCCTGCCCAGGCAACAGATGCCTGGCGGCAAGGCTGCCTCTTCCCCTTGCTTTACCACAGGGTGTGCAGGACACGGGTGTGGGGGGCTCAGGTCAATAGGAGGCGACTACCCCGGCAACGAGGGTGTGGAGGAGAGGGGGCTTGCTGCCTACCAGTATCAATGCTCTGGTGGCAGGAATGTCCAGGCAGTGTCCAGGAGGACAGTCGGGTAGACACAGGTTAGGGCAGGAGCTGAAAGGCCAAGTGGCCTGGACCTGAAAGCAGCATTGTTTGAGGGTGGGGGAGGAGATCGGGGAAAATCTCAACTCAACCCCATTTCCTCTCTGGAAAGTAGGTCCTGAGAGAAAGAGTCGGGTCGAAGCTGTCTCATGGTCACAGCCCAGCCTCTGTGTCATGTCACCTCCTCCACAGGCCATTACAAGGTGCATCCAGACAAGTGGAGGCAACACAGACCCTCCGCAGTGGAGGAACATCATGGGCTCTTCTGCAACGAAGAGCAACTGGGATGGGATGAACGTGGACATGGCCTTTTGTGGAAAATACAGTCCGGCACGGAGTAGCATGGGACGTCGTGCTGCTGGCACAGGCAGTGGGCCGGGCGAGGCTTGGGTTAGACTGACCAGCTATAGCAGAGCAGACCGTGAACTTCAGCAGAAGGTGCCAGCCCCCAAAGCTAGGCCCTCGAGGGGCACCGATCCCACTGACAGACCATCGGAGCCGTCTGGCTCTCCATAGCAGCAGGTCCCAAGAACTCCCAGCAGACCCTGCTCCCCTCTCCTAGTGAGTTCCCAGTGAGCCCCTCATCTACCCAGAGAGGATAAAGGGAATGTGTAATTACTTTGAAAAATGGAATTTTTCCTTAAAATGAGGATGCTTTAAAGAGATAAATATGGGAGGTAGCTTGCTGTAGCGAGCATAAAATGTCCTGCTTCCCAGCGGGTTAGAAAGGAGCTCATACTTACAGAGGACTGACTGTGCATGACAAAGTCTGGATGGGTAACACAAAACACAAAAGCCACACTTTCCTGAGCATTTGGAGGTGGGGGGCGTAGTCACAGCACAGCTTCTATTTACGGCAGGAAGAACTGGCATCCTTCCACACTCGCAACTGGAAGACACAAAAAATCTGAGTAGGTTACTGGGGTCTGTCCCTATAACTCTGGCCACAAAGAGGGAGTTCTTAGAGGCCACATGTGGTCTTCACTGTGTGTGTGGCTGTGACGTACCAGGCGGCCCTAGGGAGGGGACAGGATCCACTGCCTCAGCACAAATGGGAGTTCCATTGTTCCTGAAAGCCAAGACAGAGATGGAAGATAAAGTACTGTTCCTTCTTCAATGTGTACTTAGTTTGGCTTGTGCCTGTGAGCAACGAAATTCACATGCCAACAAAGAATGGTCAGGTGTAAGAGCATTATGAACTCATTAGGGAGAGAACCAGCAGCAAAGACAGGACAAAAGGAACCGATTCCAAGAGCATTTGAAGAACAGGATCTCTCAGTGGGGATAGGAACGTCCTGAGAAAGAATGCTAAGTTACTTAGGAGACTGGTTACCTGCCGCAGGACCCTGGCGCCACAGCCGCCTTGGGGACCACTTCTCTGCCAGGCTGGGAAGGTGGCACACCTCGGCAGCCTCTGCACCCACCTGTGACCTCACACGCTTGTCAGCCAACTTCACTTTCTGTCCGTTCGGGACCAGTCAGATACACTTACAGTTCACTTGTTTCTTCCCGAAAATCCTGCCTCTAAGTGAAAGCCTTCAATGAAAAAATAGGTCCACCCATTTTAACAGGAAAAATGAGACCTCCAAAACTATTTTCACATAGAGAAAACGTATTGTTTGATGATCGAAAGAAGTTCACAGACATAATAAACAGCATTTATAAATAGCAAACAGCAGCACAGGGCACGACTGGGGCTGTAATTTAATGAGGGTTTACTGTGCTCTCCACAGGGAGAAGCAGAGGTGGGGAGGGTGAGAAGGGCGTGGGGAGCTTTACCCTTTAGAAGGCAAATGCTTCTTTCTTCAATAATTTTCCATCTCCATGCAGTTTATGGTTGTCTTATACTCAGACTGCACTTAAAGATAAAGTTAGAGCAAAGAAAAATGTCTCCAGTGCCCGGAGGTGTATGCAAATAATACACTTTGCACACACACACAAAATTGTGGAAGACCTACCTCTTCACCGCGCTCTGGGCTCACATGGGCAGAGCAAACCCCCTGTGTTTGCCACACATGGTGCAAACGCAACCATGCGATGCTCTCCGACTGGGACATGCTGGGCAATATCGCTCCTTATAGATATTTATTTAGCGTGTTTTGCGTGAAAGTGCCATTATGTTCCCCCCAGATTAGTCATCCAGAAAGCGGCTGTAGTTTTTCAAGAGCTGTTATGCTAAAATGTGGTTTTGCAACTTGATCATTATTTAAAGAATTCTGTGTGTGTGACAACACACAGGCATTCCCTGGGGGTGTGCAATGAGGTTCAAACAGGCCTAATAAATATGCTCTAGCATGATACCAAAACATCACATAATCAGCCTTTTGTCTCTTCCCAAGTGTGAACAAATGTTTTTCTTTCACATATTTAAGAATCAATTTTGGAGACCCCACCTGAAAATGAAGACTCATTTCCACAATCCCACACGGACTGCAGGCCTTTCTTCCACTGGGGACTCTGTGTTAGGAGGGAGTGGGCATTAGTGCTCAAACGGAGGAAGCGTGGCAGCTGCTCAGAGTGGGGACACAGGGTGGGGCTGAGAGGCAAAGCCAGCTCCTGCTGCAGGGGTCCAGGTTTTGCCCAAGAGGGCAGCACCCCTGTCTTTCATCAGCACGTTGTGAGCAATGCATGAAAATGAGTCCCAAACAGCTCTGCCTTCAGCATCGCTGGTGTTCTGGCTCTCACAGGGGGTGACGGAGGAGGATCCAGAAGCCAGTCTTCACCTTTAGACTCGCTTACTCTCTCTGGGGATGGAGAAGTCCACGGAGCACTTATCCCACAACCTTGGCTAATATCTTTTGCAACTACCATCTGCTAAATTCAATAAGGCCCCCGGGGAAAAAAACAACCTAATTAGAAAAGTTTCCCTCTTATCCCTTAATAAAACCATAGAAAAGTCATGTCATACAAACTCTCGATTTCTGATTTCTTCAATTTCTGATGCCAGAGTTTATCTGTTACTATGACAACTAAGAGCTTTATGAATGTTTTCTAGCCTCTGATATTTTCTAGAACTTACGTGCATTTCAGTGGTTTCTTAATGACTTTGAGCTGACACTGGTGACATAATTGTGTCTGGATTGTGCATTGCTGTGTGTGTTGGAGGGAGGGGTGGAACTGATGCCTTTGTTTTTCAATGCGAGCAATTTTTAATAAACTTTTATATTAAATGTGTACATTGAAAGTCCCGTTTCCCCTGTTCAAATTCTAGTTAAATCATAGCCCACCACAAACTGAGAAATCATCGCTAATGTGATTGTTCATTCCAGGCATCATCTGGCCATGAGCACTCGTTGGGAGAGGCATCATTGGAACCACGGCCATGCTGGGTTCTCAAAACTAGCTGTGTTGGTGAAAACTTGTGGGAAATGGGTTTGAAGTAAAACTTAAAGCCTTAAATATTTATAGCAAAAAGTAGTAAAGTTAAAAATTGATGGGCAAAATGTCTAAATGAATTAGTAATGAAAAACAAAATAAACTCTAAGAAAGCAAACAGGAGAAAAAATTGTGAAAATAAAAAGCTATAATAGAAAATCAACAAAGCTAAAAGTTGCTTCTCTGAAACACTGTACAAAGTTTTGGTAATCATAAATTCTGGCCTGCCCGGAGTAGTCCCAGTTTCCCTGCTGTCTGGCGTCACCTTCCAATTAACGTACACCTCAGATTATTTATTGTTAATGAAATATTGTCAGTAGCTGAATAGGTATTAATCCAGGTGAATTTGGTAAACCTCCACTCGTATTTCCAGCTTCTTCCCCCATCTCAGCAAGCAGTGCATGTGATTGAACGGAAATTTCATTTTCATATGTGGTTAAATCTGAAAGATGACCTGTGATAATTTATCTCTCTTTTTACATTTCTTTTCAGATAGGACATGATTAGCACCTCCCTTGGAGGGACAGCAAGCAGTGTTTGCTGACCTATAGAGTGTCACTAAACACAAGCAGTTAGGGGGAGCTAATGACTCCTGAGGGTGGCAAGGCATTCGACTCTGCTGCCCTGCCCACACTGGGTACGCCAGCTAGTTGCTGTCTCTTGGTGAGACAACGATTAAACGTGGGAAATTAAAGGAGAGGCATATGTGAAATATGCATAGGAAATGGACGTAGATAAATTCTTCCATAGCATGTATGTAATCTGAACATTCTTGTTACAGTGCTGTTCTCATGTAATGTAGGGTAAATCTACGGCTATTTATTATAATATATTGTATATTACGTATACATATGTATGTACACTTTAAATGTACAGTTCAGTGTTTTGTTTTGCAATTATTTTGCAGTAATGAATGAGCTAAAAAATTCAAAAGTTCGTGTTTAATTAAAAATTGTATATTGAAATTCTATTTCTCAAGATTGATGATGGATAATTACCTTGCACAAAATGTTTGTTGGCATTGACCACCCACCACAGGGACCACGGTGAATACATGGAAATGAGAAGTGACAACATGGAAATCACAGGATATATATCCTTTAAAGGTTAGGAGTTATTATAAGAAAAACGTGCTTGAAGGTGAAAACTGAATACATCTTCAGAAAATGTGTTTACATAGCATGTTGGGAAGGAAAACTTTTTATTTAGACCAAATAGCTGTTTTCACTTTTATGTTTTAGGTTTCCTGGCATTTATACAAAGTGTGGCAATAGGTATAAATGTTTTGGCTTCAGTTAGCAGAATAACATGATCAACAATTAAATGATGCTAGATTTCTATCAATCAATTGAATACTTCAAACTGAACATGTATTTAATTCCAATACTGTCTCGATCTTTTCATCTAATCTATGGAATCAAAGAAGCTCTTTGGAAGCTTATTTTGTTGAAGATGCAACATCTGATATTATGTGAATGTTACCAGCATTTGAGTTAAAAAGTTCAACTATGGATATAAAAGTATTTATATCTGTGATAATAAGAAGGACAACTCTGGTAGTGCTAAGATTCATGGAAAAAACAAAGTTGTTAAGTTAAAAAAAAATCTATGAGCAGAAATATACTAGAAATTGATTATAGGGCACATATAATTCATCACTTTTTCAAATAAATTGCAATGTTTTGCCAATTGGAATAAAAATATAGGTCACAAACTTTAGAAATATTTTATATATTCACAGCTGACTAACTGAATGAGAAAATGTGGAGATGCTGACAATTAAATTAAAAATAGCATAATGGAATATGCTTCATTCCTGTTTTTACCTATCACAAATTATATTTTAGATCTTTGAACCATTGAAGTCACAACTTCATAAAGTAGCCCTTGTGATCAACAATGATACTGAATTTTTATAAAGGAGTCTTTCAAATTTAGTTTTGCATTTTATTCCAAATAAATAAAAAGTCTTAAAACATAAGAATGTCTACAAAAATACTGAAAGAAAATGGGATGACTAACAATTTTATGACATCTCAACTTGGCAAAACATTCCAAAAAATTATAGAAACAAGTTGTTTGATGAGTTGTGTATTGTAATATATTTGTAATGAAATTAAATGAAAGCAAATTGTCATACTTGTGAAAATATTTGGGCTAAAATATTTACAATTTTAATTTAAATTTTAAAATTGAGAATAACTTCTATCAAACTCCATTTTTCAGTTTTTACAGCTCTGTAGAAATATTTTCATAATGAAATATACCATGGTTTACAAAGACAGTGTCAAATTTATTGAAGGTGTCAAATTTATTTATTAATTATAAAATGCAACTTTGAAGACTATGGAGGTTTTATTTTAAAAAGTAAAAATAATAAGTCTATATATTTAAAAATATATTACTCCGAAAATGTTCAATGCCATCTTATTAGAGAAAGTTACAGTGAAGAAAGTGAAATATGTGATGTTCATCAAAAATAATACTATTTTAGTAATTTTTAATGTTTGCATGTTCATTATTAACAGGTATTTTGATCCTCTTTGCATAAGCAATCTCATATACATATTTTAGAAAAAATATTTTAAAATAATTATTCTTAGTATGTAATATAACAAACTAATTTCCTGCATTTCTATATTTTATATAATTTTAATTACTTTGGGGGTCCCCTGCTGCTCCTTGGTTTGAAAGAGAATTTATATGGTCACCCTATATCAAAAAGACAAAATTGCAGCAAAATTTATCAAGTAAAGAGAAGGCAAAAATAATGCCGTGAATAAAAAAAGAACACAAATACAACTGTAGATAACTCAGTCATTAATACTGTTCTAACAGAATAATATCAACAACTTTAACCTAACACATTTTAAAGCTTAGATGAAATGGGAAAATTCTTTCACTGTATAACTTAATAAATCTAACAGGTAAAACTAGATTTCATGCATAGTACTAAGCCTATTAAAGAAACTCTCATAATAGCCAAAAGTTTTGACAAACAAAAGCACTATTTCATATGATTTTGTAGCTGAATACTAACTTCTCATCACAGGGATCATCCCAGTATATACAGTCTTTTAAGGAAGACTCCTCTACCTACTTTATTAAACCAGTACCATAGCTGGGGAAAACCTGACAAGCACAGAACAAGAAAAGAAAATTACAGTCCTAGTTCACTCACAAATACTATTGTCACCCTCGGTTCCACATCCACGGATTCAGACAATCGTGGATCAAAAATATTTGGGAAAATACAATGAAAAATAATGCAAATAAAAAACAACACAGTAAAATAACTATTTACATAGCATTTACATTGTATTAGGTAGCAGAAGTAACCTAGAGATGGGTTGAGGTGCCGAGGGGGATGTGTGTAGGTTATATGCAAATGCTATGCCATTTTGTATCAGGAATTTGAACGTGCTTGGATTTGGGAATCTGCAGGGGGTTCCTGGGACCCATGTCCTGTGAATATGAAGGGAGGACTGTATAGATACAATCACCCCAAACAAAATTTTAACAACCCAAATCCTGCAGTGTATAAAAATGTCAGTACACAGTACCTTAATCTGACCGACACTACGTTAGCCAAGTGATCAAGATAACGCCATCGGTGATAAGTCATGTTGATAAGTACACCCTCTTGCTATGATGTGCTGAGAATGCCACTTCATCTCTGTACTCTTCTTCCCGAAACCCAAACCCCAGTCTGACCATGAGAAAAATACCAGACAAACCCGAATTGAGGAACATTCTACAAAATACTAAGCCAGTACTCGTTAAAACTGCCAAGGTCATCAAAAACAAGGAAAGCCTGACAAACTAATCACAGCCAACAGGAGCCTCAGGAGACACAATGACTCAGCGTAACATGGAACCCTGGGTAGGATCCTGACATGGAGAAAACACATCGGGAAACAGAAATACTATTGTAATAAAATCTGAATAAAGTTTAGCTAATAATTAAAAAAAACTTCTTTCAAAACAAAAATTAGATACTATAAGGAAAACGAATTGCTTCTCTGCCTTTTGGCTAAAACCAAGTGTAAGGAAAATGGAAATACAGATTAAAACATGTAGAAGATATTTGTGACACATTTAACTGAGACAGAATTTGTAACTGTGACAGGCGGGGGTCTAAAATGGCCCTCAAATTCCCAGGCCCTGGTAGACACATCCCTTCTCCAATAATTCAAAGAACCTCTTACAGCCGGGTTCCCAGCTGGTCTCAGAAGAGGAAGTCAGACATGCGCTCTGCCTGGCCCAACCCATGAACTACCTGGGAGAACCACGTGGCAAGGAACCGCAGGTGGCTTCTAGGTGCTGACAGTGGTCCCTGGGCAGCAGGGACAAAATAATGGAGCCCTTCATCACAGAGCCACACAGAAATGAATGTTACCAACAAGCAGCGAGGTTGGAGGAGGACTCGAGCCTCAGGTGAGAACTGCCAACACCATGATTCCAGCCTGTGAGACCCTGAGCAGGGAATCTAGCCAGGCCCTGCTGGACTGCTGACACACAGAAACTGTAAAATAACACATTCGTGATGTTGTAAGCCACTAAGTTCATAGGAATTTGTTATGCAACAAATAGAAAAGCAATATAATAAAATAATAAAGAGCTAGAAATAAATACCTAAAGAACAAAAAAACCCCCAAAGACAAGAATGGCATTTCATAAAAGAGAAAGACATACACAGTCAATAAATATATAAAAGATATATTTAAATTTAACCTTTTTAATGAAGAGAGCAAATAAAACTATGATAAAATAATATTTTATACCAATTACATTGCCACTACTTGAGAAACCTGTCAATACCAAGATTTGGATGATGTGAATCAAGAATCTGTATATATTGTGTGTGGAAATGTATACTGATATAACTACTTCAGAAAACAATTTAGAATCTTATTGTAAAGTGGAATATTTGCATATCCTATTATGACTAGGAAATTTCCTTCCTGGGAACACTCCCAAGAAAAACTCTTGCAAGTGTACATTAGGAAACATGCGAGTGTTCATAACAGCACTGTTTTTATTAGAAATGTCTTGGAAACAATGAAAATGCCCATCACCAGAAGAGTGAATAAATTAACTGCAGTACACAGTCACATGATTAAAGACATAATAGTCCAAATGGCAGCTACACAAAGCCATATGGATCAACCTTAACAATATGCAGCAATAGAACGTGAACAAGTTTCAGATAGTTAAATATAGAATAATGCCATTTTTATAATGTTAAATGAAATAGCATAAAAATCTTTAAAAAGGTTTTTAACATGTTTTATATTAAAATTATATTTACAAAAGCATCATAATGATAAACTCACATTTCAGGAGGGTAGTTACCTCAGATGGGGAAGAGCAGGGATTTGGGATGGGGAATGAACACATGGGAAGATGGAAGTGATAATTAGATGTGTAATTTAACATGGCCTCCGGGAAATTTCTAGTGAATAGAATATTCAATTGAGTCTTCAGGGATTGGGAAACAAAATGGTCGACTAGAGGCTTTGCTTGTCTGACCACCCCAGAGGGAAGATAAGAATTCTGATATAGGGGAGAGGAGAAGATGCAGAGCAGGTGTAGATCACAGAGAGGGGTGCCAGAGCCTGTTGGGGATCTCATGGAGGAAAATTGCAAGGCAGAGTGGGTGGAAGATAAAGGAAAAAAGATATCAGTGAGGACCGAACCCAGAGAGACTCCAAGCTCAGTGAAAGTATAAGGGGGTATCCCTCCCATCGCCTCACAAACATTCAGTGGCCAGTGGGCTACCAAGTTTCTTCGAGGCTCTTCCACCCCCATGAGCCCAGGCATGGCAGCAAACATGGTATAGTGGGGAGAATTCACATGATCCCAGAGCTTGGACACTCTGTGTGGGGCTCCCCTCCAAGGAGAGTGTCACAAGAAGCCAGAGAGCCAGCTTTCTTCCATTCAGACACTTCCTTCCCTAACACTCCCCTAGCCACTGCTAATGGGAAAGCAGTTTTGTCCAAGAATCTGGTGAGTGACCACCCCCCGACAGTGGGCATGTGCTACAGACTGAAGCTTCCACGGAAAATGGGACCCATGCTTTTCCCAGTGGGGGCTTGCAGTGGATGTGGAGTGCTGGATTTGGGAACACCCTGCCCAACAGTATAGCACAGAGTTGCATGCCAGCACGTCAGACAAGCAGGCTGGCCCTACACTCCCTGGACTTGGGTAGGTTGCTGGGGACACGGAGGGGAGCCTGTGAGTTGAACTCGGGTGGTGAGGAAGGCCACACTGACAGATCTGACAGTAGAGTACTCTGGGGTTCTGCGACATGGCAAGCTAGGAGAACACCCATCCCTCCTTCAGGAAGACCACACTGTTTGATTGGGGTGGGTTCTACAGTGAGGAGGAGCACAGCCCCAGGTGCCATAGCAAACAGGTGCAGTTCAATCAGGAGCCTGGGCTTACTGGGAGCAGCGGACCCTCCCACACACATTCTAGCCTGGAGAGCAGTTTGTGCTAACAATTTGGCAAGTGGCTCCCTCTTTCCAGTGGGCTTGTACTCCAGGCTGAGGCCCCCACAGAAAGTGGGGCTCCCACCTCTTCCCCTGTGGACTTGTGGTGGACCCAATTTGGGAGCTCCCTAGCCACCAGCATTTTACAGAGGCATGAACTGGCAGGTCAGACACACAGGCCAGGGGGAGGTCCAAGAGCCAGACAGCTAGTCTGTGAATCTCAGATGGCCCCATCTCCACAGGCAGATTTTCTGGCTGGGTGGGGCCACTTCAGCCCTCCCTGGTGGCTTTCCCCAGAAGCTGGGAGCAGACCTTCGAACCCTGCCAAAACAGCTACCTTACCAACTTTCGTGGAGCCTGAGGGCAAGCCCACCAAAACCTAGCCCTGCCTAGCCTCACTCCCCCACCCTGCTCCACTGAGGCAGAGAATAAGGACACACCTGGAAGTTTGAGGGCCCCATCCACCACGTGAGTGCTGCTCCTGAGAGATTAGAACTGGTCAAAAAACAACATTGCAGCCTGTTCCTTCTGGCAAATGCCATCTGCTGACAGAGAGGTAAATCTATACAGCCCTTTTCAACACTTACTGATTCAATCATACAGGATGAGGTTGTTCCTCACCAACAAGAGCAACCGACTGTCTCAGAGATTAAACTGGGCATAGCATTACTATTCACACTCCTAAGAAGACCACAGGGCTGGGGAAAGAGAAAGGATTTCAAAGGCCTCCATAATCTCTCATCAAAGAGAGACAGGGATTCTGTCCCTGCACATAGCTCTCCGCTGCTACAGCATACAAATGACTAGCAACTGAGAAAACCATCACACTAAGGATATTCATAACCAAGGCATCTATATGGAACCTAGATTGCCTCAAAACCCTCATGAACAAAGCCAAAGCTTCTTACTCAACATATGCTACAACACCCCCACACAAATGTAGGGGGAACCCCATCTAAACAAAAGAAAATTCAAAATTAAGAAGCAAAAGCTATTCCAGATAAGAAGGAATCAGTGCAAGAACTCCAGAAGTATGAAAAATCAGAGCAAAAGGTCACCCCCAAAAAGGAACACCAGCCCTCTCACCAAAATGAAAATATTGAAATGATAGATAAAGAATTCCAAATATGGATTATAAGGAAGCTCAATGAAATCCAAGAGAAAATGGAAAACCAACTGAAAGAAACCAGAAAAACAATTCAGGAAATGAATGAAAAATTCACTAAAGAGATCGACATATTAACAAAAAATGAAATAGAATTTCTGGAAATGAAAATTTCATTTAAGGAAATACAAAACACAGTGGAAAGTTATAAGAATAGACTAGACCAGGCAGAAAAAAAGAATCTCAGAGCTTGAAAACAACTCTTTCAAATTAAATCAGTCTATCAAAAATAATGAACAGAGAATTAAGAGGAATGAACAAAGCCTAAAAGAAATATGGGATTATGTAAAACGCCCAAATATAAGAATCACAGGCATCCCAGAGGGTGAAAAGAAAACACACAAGGGCTGGAAAACCTATCTGAGGGAATAATTGAGGAAAACTTACCTGTCTTGCTAGAGATTTTGACATACAGGTACAAGAAGCTCAAGGAACACTTGGGAGATTCATTGCAAAGAGACAATCACCAAGACTTAGTCATCAAGGCCGGATGCGGTGGCTCACGCCTGTAATCCTAGCACTCTGGGAGGCCGAGGCGGGTGGATTGTTTGAGCTCAGGGGTTCGAGACCAGCCTGAGCAAGAGCGAGACCCCGTCTCTACTAAAAATAGAAAGAAAATAATTGGACAACTAAAAATACATAGAAAAAATTAGCCGGGCATGGTGGCGCATGCCTGTAGTCCCAGCTACTCGGGAGGCTGAGGCAGGAGGATTGCTTGAGCCCAGGAGTCTGAGGTTGCTGTGAGCTAGGCTGACACCACGGCACTCTAACCCGGGCAACACAATGAGACTCTGTCTCAAAAAACATAAAAATAATAATAATAATAATAATAATAATAATAATAAAAAAGACTTAGTCATCAGACTGGCCAAAGGCAACATGAAGGCAGAACTCCTGCAAGCCATAAGGCAAAAACATCAAATAATGTACAGAGGAAAACTGATCAGGCTAACTGTAGACTTCTCAACTGAGATCTTACAAGCCGGAAGGGATTGGGGCCCCATCTTCAGTCTTCTTAAACAAATATCTGTCAGCCTAGAATTATGTATCCTGTGAAACTAAGTTTTGTAAACAAGGGAGAAATAAAGACTTTTCCAGACAAGAAAACACTGAGGGAATTTGTCAAGACCATCCAGCCCTGCAGAAAATACTCAGTACTGCATGGATAAGCACATGGATAAGCACAATGGTCACCCTCCAAGTGTAAAATCACCCAAAAGCTAAAACTCAGAGCTCAAATAAAGTAATAGTACAAGGGGTAAAACAAAGCAACAAGGTACTAACCAACAGGATGAACAGAACAGCATCCAACAAATCAATTCTGTCAATCAATGTAAATGGTTTCAATTCCCCACTCAAGAGACATACTGGCTGAACGGATGAAAAAATACAACCCAAGTATCTGCTGTCTTCAGTAAACACATCTAACCCACAAGGACTCTTACAGACTCAAGGCCAGGATGGAAAAAAATATTCCATGCAAATGGACACCAAAGAAAACAGGTGCAGCCAGCCATTCTCATATCAGATAAAATTGCATTTAAATCAACAATAGTAAAGAAAGACAAAGCTGGTCATTATATAATGGTAAAGGGAGCAATTCAACAAGAAGCCATAACAATCCTAAATATTTAGGCACCTAACACAAGAGCACCAAAATTCATAAAGCAAACCCTACTAGGTCTATGTAAAGAGATAAACAGCAACATTGTAATGCCAGGGACTTTAACACCCCACTGACAGAATTGGACAGATCATCCAAGCAGAAAATAAATAAAGAAATAATGGACTTAAATGGGACCATAGAACAATTGGGCCTAACAGACATTTACAGAATATTTTACCCAAAAACCACTGAATATACATTCTACTCATCAGCACATGGAACATTCTCCAAAATTGATCATATTTTAGGCCACAAAACATGGCTAAGCAAATTCAAAACAGCTGAAATCATACCATAGTGGAAATCTCAGACCACAGTGGAATAAAACTAGAAATCAACTCCAAGAAAAACACCCAATTCTACACAAAGTCATGGAAATTAAACGACCTGCATTAATTTCAACCTTAATGATGAAATTAAGATGGAAATTAAAATATTCCTCAAACTGAACAACAAAAAAGGACACAAGCCATCAAAATCTATGAGATACAGCAAAAGCACTCTTAAGGGGAAAATTCATAGCCTCGAATGTCTACAACAAAAAGACAGAAAGATCACAAATGAGCAATCTAATGACACATCTCACAGAGCTAGAAAAGGAAGAGCAAACCAAGCCCAAAACCAGCCAAGGAAAAGAAATAACTAAGGTCAGAGCAAAACTAAACAAAATCAAAAACAGGAAAATTATGCAGAATATCAATGAAACAAAAAGCTGGTTCTTTGAAAATAAATAAAATTGATAGACCTCTGGCTACATTTACCAGGAATAGAAGAAAAGGACTCACATAAGCTCAATTAGAAATGAAAAAGGAGATACTACAACTGATACCACAGAAATGCGAAATACCATCTGTGAATACTACGAAAATCTCTGTGCACATAAATTTGAAAACATGGAGGAAATGGTCAAATTTCTGGAATCACACAACCATCCAAGACTCAGTCAGGAAGAAATAGAACTCTTGAACAGACCAATAATGAGCAATGACACTAAAGTAGAAATAAAAAAATCTTCCAACAATAAAAATCCCCAGACCAGATGGAGTCACAGCTGAATTTTACCAGACCTAAAAAGAAGAGATGTACCCATACTAGAGAAATTATTCCATAACATCAGGAAGGGCGGAATCCTCCCCAACTCATTCTATGAAGCCAGTACCACCTTGATACCAAAGCCAGGAAAGGACAGAACAAAAAAGTAAAGTACAGACCAATAGTCCTGATGAATATAGAATGCAAAAATCTTCAATAAACTACTAGCCAACCAAATTCGACAAGACATCAAAAAAGTAATCCAGCATGACCAAATGGGCTTCATACCAGGATGCAAGGATTGTTCAACACACATAAATCAATATATGTGATTCACCACATAAACAGAAGCAAAAACAAAAATCATATGATTATCTCAATAGATACAGAAAAAACATTCAACGAAATTCAGCACCCTTTCATGATTAAAAAAACACTCAACATACTAGGCATAGAAGGAACATATCTCAAAACTTTAAAAGCCATATATGAAAAATTCACAGCCAGCATCACACTGAATAGGGAAAAGTTGAAAGCATTCCCACCCAGAACTGGAACAAGACAAAGATGCCCACTGTCACCACTTCCATTCAACATAGTGCTAGAAGTCCTAGCCAGAGCAATCAGGCAAGTGAAAGAAATTGAGGGTATCCAAATCAGGAAAGAGGAGGTTAATCTATCACTTTTTGCTGATGATATGGTCTCATGCCTAGAAAACCCCAAAGATTCCACCAAGAGACTCCTGGAATTGAAAAATGAATAAAATCAATATACACAAATTAGTAGCATTCCTACATACTGATAACAATCAATCCAAGAATCAAATCAAAGACTCAATACCATTCACAATTGCTACAAAGAAAATAAAATACCTAGGAATGTACTTAACCAAGAAGGTGAAAGATTGCTACAAAAGAACTATAAAACACTGAGGAAAGAAATCACAGATGATACAAACAAAAATTTAAAAAAATCATGCTCATAGATAAGTACAATCAACATTGTTAAAATGTCCATACTACCCAAAATGATTTATAGATCCAATGCAATCCCCATCAAAATACCAATGTCATGTTTCACAGATCTAGAAAAAGTAATCATATGCTTCATGTGGAACCAGAAAAGAGCCCAAAATAGCCAAAGCAATCTTAAGCAAAAGGAGCAAATTGGGAGGCATCACATTACCAGACTTCAAACTACACTACAAGGCTATAGTAACTAATCAGCACTAAACAGTTGTAGACCAATGGAACAGAACAGAAAACCCAGATATAAAGCCATTCGTATACATCCAACTGATTTTTGACAAAGCAGACAATATACACTGGGGAAAAGAATCCCTATTCAGTAAGTCGTGCTGGGAATATTGTATAGCCACATGCAGAAGACTGAAACAGGATCTATACCTCTCACCACTTACAAAAATTAATTCAAGATGGGTAAAGGACTTAAATGGAAGGCATGAAACCACAAGAATTCTAGAAGAAAATGTCAGAAAAACTCTTCTCAGTGTTGGCCTCGGCAAAGAATTTATGAGGAAGACCCCAATGATAATCACAGAAACGATGAAAATAAATAAATGGGAATTCATTAAATTAAAAAGTTTCTGCACGGCCAAGGAAATAATTAGCAGAGCAAATAGACAACCCACAAAATGGGAGAAAATATCTGCAAGCTGTACATCTGATAAAGGACTAATAACCAGAATCTATAAAGAACTCAAGCAAATAAGCAAGAAAATATCAAACAACCCCATTAAAAAGTGGGTAAAAGACATGAACAGAAGCTTGTCAAAAGAAGATAGACAAATGGCCAATAAACATGTAAAAAATGCTCAATGTCACTAATCATCAGAGAAACGCAAATTAAAACCACAATGAGATATCACCTTACAGTCAGAATGGCCTTTATTAAAAAGTCCAAAATCAGTAGATGTTGGCATAGATGCAGAGAGAAAGGAACACTTATACACTGTTGGTGGGACTGCAAATTAGCACAACCTGTGTGGAAAACAGTATGGAGATTCCCCAAAAAATGAAAAGTCGACCCACTATTTGATCAGCAAGCCCACTACTGGGTGTTTGCCCAAAGGAAAAGACAGCATTTTACCAAAAAATAAAAGTGCATTTGAATGTTTATCTCAGCACAATTCACAATTGCAAAGATGTGGAATCAACCCAAGTGCCCATCAATTCATGAATGGATTCACAAAATGTGGTATATGTATACCATGGAATACTACTCAGCCACAAAGAAGGATGACTTAATCCCTTTTGCAATGATATTGGAGGGAACTGGAGACCACTATCCTAAGTGAGGTGTCTAAAGAATGGAAAAATACACCACATGAGCTTACTATTAAATTGGAACTAACCTATGAGCAAACATGTGTATAGAGGGAAGTAAAACTCAATGCAACTCAATCAGGGGGGTGGGGGGAGAAGGAGATGAGCAAAAACCTACGTAATGGGCACAGTGAACACCATCTAAGTGATGGGCATACTTATAACCACGACTCAAACATTATAAAAGTGACCCATGTGACCAAATATATTTGTACCCCATAATACTTTGAAATTTAAAAAAACAAAATTAAGTCTCTAGTGGCATAGGTTTCAGTCTCATTTTAGCCACTGGCTTTCATTTTTTTCTATTTAATTCTCTTATGCTACATATATAACGATATACAAAAATTAAACGAAATTCAAAATAATAACCAATTATCCCACAGAAAACAATACACTTTAATTTTTAAATGTTTTTCTCATTGTGTCAATCATGTATCAATAGATATTTTTAGTAATTAAGTCAGTAAATTATCGCACATTTTTTCATCTCTTTATACTTGGCTTTTGAGTATAAATTGAGCATCACTCCTCTGATGATTTATAGTCACAGATGCTCTAGGGCAATATCATGCTGTGTATCAGTTTCATTGGAAAATATCTATTAGGAAATCATTTAGTATTATCAATGGATCAATGCTGCAACTGAATCTAGGTTCTAAAACACTGTTAGTGCATCAATAAGTTGTAAAAATAAAGCTAGCACTTCATACTTACGTTTACAGAGATATTTTATTTGTCTACACTGTATACGGCTCAAAGAACTCAGGAAAACCTACCTGCAGTTGTCTGTAGTGACTCAGCTGTGACACCGAGGCAGGCCATGTACCCTCCAAGGCCAGGTCTTCCTTACTGATGGAATGAGAAACTGTATTTGTTGAGCTCTATTCTCCTTCTAACATCTCAAGCTTTGTAAACCTCAGAGTGAAAAAGAATATTTCCGAGCAAGCTAATGCAGGTAACTGTTACTTGGAAATGTGTTTACTTCTGTGGTTAAATTTTTGTTGCTTGAAAAACAACACACAATTCTATCCCACTGCATTCTTGAGACACAGAATATTAAACATTGATAACAAATGAAAGCCTCCATTACTTTTTTTTTAAAAAGGAAAAGTTAAGACAATATTGACAAACTGGACAGTTACAAAACGAAGGTATAACCAGTAAGATAAAACATGTGGAACTCATGTGAATAAGGGACCTGGGCATGCGCCTCAAAAGCAAGAGTGGTGGTTGGGGTTAGAGAAGTGCAGAGTCTGCCTCCAAATGCTTGAAGTATTGTCACGACTAAGTGGAATTAAATCTTCTCTGTGCAATTACGCAGGCAGAATCAGACAAACTGATAGAATGACAAGCAAGTAACAAACATCAAAATTTAAAAAAATCTTATAAATATTAAACTAGTTCCAAAAACCAATTACTTTCCTATGAAGCAATGTAATAGAAGTTCAATAATCATCAGAATTCATGGAGAAATATTCCTCAATTGGCTTAGAAGTTTAACGAGATGACCCTGAAGTTGCTTGCAATGCTAAGATTCTTCTGAACAGAAAATAATGACAGGTTAAGTCTTCCCCTTCAAGTTGACACTGAAGCAGAAATAGTAAAATACACTATTTTTTAGGTTTGTGATTAATTATCTTTAATTGTGGTAAAAAAACATACACAAACTTTTACCATGTTAACCCTTTCTCAGTGCACAGTTCAGTAGTGGTAAATACATTCACATTATTATGCACAGATGTCTACAACTTCTTCATCTTGCAAAACAGAAACTCTGTACCCACTGAACAATAACTTCTCATTTATCCCTTTGCCAGCCCCCGGCAACCACCACTGAAATTTCTGTTTCTATAAGTTTGATTAATTTAGGTACTACACATAAGTGGAGTTATACAGTTTTTGTCTTTTTGTTACTGTTTTATTTCACTTAGCTCAATGTCCTCCTCAATGTTATCCATGCTGTAGCATGTGACAGGATTTCTTTCATTTTTAAGGCTGCGTAATATTACATGTTATGTATATACCACATTTGCTTTGTGTATTCATCCATCCGTGAACAGTTGGGATGCTTCTACCTCTTGGCTACTAAGAATAATGGTGCAAGGAACATGGATGTAAAAATATATCTTTGAAATCCTTTCAATTCTTATGAATATATACCTAGAAGTGGTAATGCTGGATCATAGGATAATTCTGTTTTTAATTTCTTAAGAACTTCCATACTGTTTTCCTAGCAGTTGTACCTGCCCATCAGCAGTGAACAAGCAGCCAATTTCCCCACATCTTTGCCAACACTGTTTTTATAGTAGCCATCATAATGCATGTGAAGTGACATTTCATTGTGGGTTTGATTTTTTCATTTCTATAATGATTAGTGATGTTGAGCATCTTTTCATATGCTTGCTGGCCATTTGTGTATCTTCTTTGGAGAAATATTTATTTAAATCCTTTGCCCATTTTTTAATAGAGGTATTTGTTATTTTGTCCTTGAGTTGTAGGAGTTCTTTACATATTTGGGATATTAACCTCTTACCAGATATATGATTTGCAAAAGTTTTCTTCCATTCCATAGGTTTCCTGTTCATTCTGTGGATTGTTTTCTTCAATGGGCAGAAGTTTTAAGTTTGATATAGTTCCATTTGTCTATTTTTGCTTTTGTTGCCTATGCATTTGATGTTATTTCCAAAAAATAGTGGCCAAATCTACAGTACTGAAATTTTCCCTAAGTTTTATTCTAAGAGTTTTAGAGTTTTAGGTTTTATTTTTAGGTCTTTAACCCATTTTACGTTAATTTTTTTATGTTGTGTAAGGTAAAGATCCAACTTTATTTTTTCACATGTGGATATCCAGTTTTGCCAATACCATTTGTTGAAGAGACTATTCTTCCCCCATTGTGTGGTATAGAAACTCTTGTCAAAGCTCCTTTGACCATAAACATGACAGTTTATTTCTGGGCTTTCTAATCTGGTCTATCTGTTTTTATATGACACATTTTGATCAGTATAACTTTGTAATATGCTTTGAAATCAGATAATAGGAGGCCTCCAAATTTATTATTTTTGTCAAAATTGTTTTGGCTATTCAGGTCCCTTGAAATTTCATGTAAGTTTTAGGATTTTTTATTTCTACAAAAATGTGAATGGGATTTTCACAGGGATTATACTGAATCTGTAGATAGCTTGGGGTAGTATGGACATTTTGACAATATTAGGTCTTCAGTACATGAACATGGTATGTCTTTTTGGTTTTTTGTGTGTCTGCTACAGTATCTCTTAGCAATGTTGGTAGTGTTCAGCATACAACTCTTTCACAGCTTTGGTTAGGTTTGTTCCTAAGTATTTTATGGTTTTTTCATGCTATTGTAAGCAGACTTATTTTATTAAATTTCTTTTCTGGATTGTTCATCATTTAGTGTATAAACATAACAAAGATTTTTGCATGTTGATTTTGTATCCTGCAACTTTGCTGAATTCATTTGTTAGCTCTGACAGTTTTGTTTTGGAATCTTTGGGTTATCTACATACAAGATCATGTCATCTGCAAACAAAGATAATTTTTCTTCTTCTTTTTCAGTTTGGATGCCTTTTATTTCTTTTTCTTGCCTAATTGCTCTGGTTAGGACTTGCAATGCTATATTGAATAGAAGTAGTGGAAGTGGGCATCCTTGTCTTGCTCCTGATTTTAGAGCAAAAGCTTTCAGGCTTTTGCCATTAAATACAACGGTAGCTCTGGGCTTTTATATATGGCCTTTATTATGTTGAGGAAGTTTCCTTGTATTCCTAGTTGTTGAGTGTTTTTATAAATAAATGATGTTCAATTTTGTCAAATGGTCTTTCTGCATCAGTTGAGATGGTCTGTTAATGGAGTGTGTTACACTGATTGGTTTGTATGCCGCGAATCACCCTGTTATCCCAAGAATGCACCCCATGTGGTCACAGTGAATCATCCTTTGAATGTGCTACTGAATTCAGTTTGCTACTATTTTGTTGAGGATTTTTGTATAAATATTCATCAGGAATAGTGCTTTTTAGTTTCCTTTTCTCATAGTATCTTCAAATGGATTTGGTATCCAGGCAATACTGGCCTCATGGAATAAGCTTGAAACTATTCTCTTCAATGTTTTAGAAGAGCTTGAGGAGTATTAGTCTTAATTTTCTTTTAAATACTTTGTAGAATTCTGCAAAGATGCCATCTGTTCCTGGGCTTTTTTTATTGAGAAGTTTTCGATTACTGATTCAATCTCCTTACTAGTTGGAGGTCTTTTTAGATTTCTTATTTTTTCATGATTTAGTCTTGGTAGGTTGGATATTTGTAGGAATTTATCTACTTTTTCTAAGTTATCTAATTTGTTGATGTATAGCTATTCATATTAGGCTCTTATACACCTTTTTAATTTTGTGGCATCAGTTGTAATTTCACTTTTCATTTCTAATTTTGGTTATTTGAGTTTTCTCTCTCTTTTTTGTTAATCTAGATAAGGGTTTTCCAGTTTGATTAATCCTTTCAAAAAAAATCTCTTAGCATAGTTGATGTTTTCTATTATTTTTCTATTTTCTGTTTCATATATTTTTGCTTTAACTTTTTATTTCCTCTATTCTACTGACTTTTTGATTCAATGTGTTTTTGTTTTTCTAGTTCCTTTGGGTATAAAATTAAGTTGCTGATTTGAGATCTTTATTCTTTTTAATGTGAGTGATTACCACTACAAACTTCTTAATACTTTTTTCAATAAATCTTTTGAATTTTGTTATGTTGAACAAATGTGTTTTCATTTGTTCCAAGACATTTTCCAATTTCCCTTATGACTTCTTCTTTGACTCAGTGTTTGTTTAAGAATGTGCTAATTTTTAAATATTTGTGTATTTTCCAGTTTTCCTTTTGCTATTGAATTATAGTTTCATTTGCTGTGGTCAGAAAAGATAATTGGTGTAATTTCAATTATCTTAAATTTGGCTAGACTTCTTTTATGGTCTAAGATGTGGTCAATCCTAAAGACTGGTTTCCAGAATAGATAAATAACTCTTACAACTTAATAATATAAAGACATATAACTCAGTAAAAATGGACAAATAGTCCTAATATATATTTCTCCAAATAAAATATACAATGGGCCAATAAGCTCGTGAAAAGATGCTCCACACATTAGTCATCAGACAAATGCAAATCAGAACCACAATGATATAGCATTTCACTCCTACTAGATTAACTATTAAAAAAAAAAGAGAGAGAAAATAACAAGCATTGGTGAGGATGTGAAGAAATTGGAATCCTCATATATTGGTAGTAGAAATATAAAATGATACAGCCACTTTGAAAAAGCCTGACACTTCCTCAAAAAGTTAAACATAGAGTCACCATACGACCCAGAAATTTTACTCTTAGGTTTATATCCAACTACAAATTTGGCTATAAACACAAGCCCTAACAAACACTTGTACATGAATGTTCATAGCAGCATTACTCTTGAAAGTCAAAAAGTAGAAATAATCCAAATGTCCATCAATGTGATATATTTGTACAATTAAGTATTACTCAGCAATAAAAAGGAATGACATACACATACATGCTACAACACAGGTGAACTTTGAAAACATTATGCTAAGTGAAAAGATCCAGACCATAAAAACACCCACACATTGTATGATTCAATGTATTATATGTAAAATATCCAGGATAAGCAAATCTATAAAGATAGAAAGTAGATTAATGGTTGCTTAGCACTGGGGAGGGGGACTGAGGAAAATGGGGAGTCACTGCTAATAAGTAACTAGCTTTTTCTTTGGGATGATGAAATGTTCTAAAATTGATTGTGGTGATAGTTGTAAAACTCGGTGGATATACCAAAAAACATTGAATTAACAATTTAAATGGGCAACAAATAGTTATGTGAATTATATATAAATAAAACTGTTATATAAAACTTTATATACAAAAATATTCATAGGGATATTGAGAAAAAATGAAAAATCAATAGAAATATTCATCAGTGGCAACTACATTAATGGACATCTTTCTAATGGCATATTATATGGTCTTGCAAAAGAATATGGCAAAGATATCTGTATATTTACTGATGAGAAGCAGGCTCCAAAACACAATGGTAAACTGAAAAGCCAGTTTTATATAAATGTATGCACACAACAGTCCAATTTTTAATTTATGGTTTTTATATACTTTTTATATTTGTGTAAGATTTCTACAGAAATGAATAAAAGAGAAATACCTAGTTTCCAAGGTTGACTTTGGAAAGGAGGAATAAAATAGGAGAGTTGGAGGATATCTGAACCCTGTCGTGTTTTATCTTAAATGCTCTAAGATTGCTAGCATCATTTAGGAAGAGACTCCTTTTTTGTATTATGTGAATAATAAACAATAAATAGATAAGGAGACAGTTAAGCGGAAACAGCAAGTGCATGGGGGTGCAGAGTTATACCCAGGCCCATCATCTTCCCTGCAGCCTCCGAACCAACGAAGCAGGAGCTGCAGCCGGCAGCACAAGCGGCTTCTTGTGAAAGATGCCGTCTGGGCTTCATTGTACACATGGCTTTGAGGAGGACAGAGTTTCACTTTAAGGAAGGAAAAGGGGATATTCTAAGTTTTTTTCCTTCTCTTTAAATCCTATTAAATTACTTTCCTCCTCCTTTCCATTCTTTTCATTTCTCATTTATTTCTATTTTTATAATTCTATTTCTTGCATTTATTCCTATTTTTAATTGTTTATACCTATGATAAAAGATAACATATCAGATTGTGTCAGTCAGGTGCCAAATAAGAATTAATTAGTTAAGGAGGATTTATTCCTGAAGAGACTCATCGATAACGTGCAAGAAGACTGTAGGGTTGCCGCAGGGATAGTGTGCAGTTGTACTACTGAGGGTTCTCTGGGGGGGAAAGCAATAGGAGACGTATCTGTATCTCCACCTGTATCTGTACACACATACACACACATGCACACGTGCACACACGCACTCTTACTGTAACATGCTGGCTCACTTAATTCTGGAGGCTGAGAAGTCCCACAATCTGCTGCCTGCCAGCGGGGGACGAGGGAAGCTGCTGGTGTATGTAGTTCGAAGGCCTGAGAACCTGAGAGCCTGAGAGCCTGAGAGCCTGAGAGCCTGAGAGCCGGTGGTGTGGATCCCAGCCCGGGTCTGGAGGCCAGAGAGCCAGAAGCACCAAGGGCAGAAGATCCATATCTCAGCTCAAGCAGTCAGGAAGACAATGAATCCACCCTTCTTCCTCTGCCTTTTTGTTCTATTGCAGCCCTCAGTAGATTTGTCATACCCGGGTATCACTGTGAGGGCCATCTGCTCTACTCAGTCCACCAACTTAAACGCCAATCTCTTCTAGAAACACCTTCACAGATACACCCAGAAATAATGTTTAACCAGCTATCTGGGCAAACTATGGCCCAATCAAGTTGACGCATAAAATCAACCAACCCTCACAGCAGCATAAGAACCATTACTGCCCCTAGGCCTGACGGACCAGAGGAAGAGCTGGTCAAGAGAACCTGAAATGAGCATTTGGGGAACTGTGGTGTTCAGTGGAGGACTCAGCCCTCCCAAGCTTACCTCACTTTGTGAGCACCAGTGAAGGAGCCCCTGACCTCTCTCTGCCCTTTCTATGATCCCCTGCCATAGGTCTCCACTACCTACAGGAACCCCGCAGACATGGGAGCCCATCGGTGTAGCCCACTGGGGCAGAGAACTGAATTTGGAAAATAAAGAGCTGAACAGAAACCTTTTTGACCCTATTTGCTGTACAATATGCTCACTTGCTATACGAACTTGACATTTATTGCAATTCTTCTCATTTCTGACCTATTCTGATTGGCATTTTGGCCTAAAAAAAAAATCACGATTTGTTATTATTGAAATGTGAAGAATAATCTAAATTGCAGTCAGCACAGTTGCTGAACAATAGAGACCTGTGTCGAGTTTATGCCAGGTCCCTCGTGACTACAATTTGCACTGTGCTTTCTTATCCAGAATTGCTTTTGAGAGAACTCTTGCAGGCTTAATTTAACCTTTATCTCAATAGCTTTAGAAATGAAGCACTCTTTTCAAATACTGCCCACAATTCATTTTTAATTGCTCTTTCAAAAGCAATACTTGAAAATATTCCCACAGCAAAGCCCAAATCATTTTCTTTTTCTTTTTTTTTTCTTTTATTTCACAGGTGATGGAGATGGAAGGAACCCAGGGCAGGGGACACACACACATTCAGTTCTTCCTGCGAGTCTTCAGAGAGACCTTGCTGCTGCTCCGTCTCCCCAAAGCAAGCGTGTTCTTTCCGGTGGGTGAACTGCACTGCCCTTTGGCCCACACAGGAAGTACACATCACCCTCACTGCCTCACTGCCACCCGCACAGTTCATGCTGTCTGCTTCATGCCTGCGTAAGATACAGGTGCAATGCTAATGGAACAAGTCATTCTGATCTTCATGAATTGGAATAGGAGCTTTAATTATGCCTGTTTGCCAACACCAGCAATACCTAAGCTGTGCATATATATTTGCCCAGCATGTAAGTGAACGTGGGGAAAATGCATCTCTCTTTTATAGCCAGCATCTAGCTTTTGTGGTCCAGATCATGCGTGATTGAGGCTCGGGCGCTGTGAGCCTCGCACAGCATGCTTCTACGTATTCACTTCACAGTCCCTTATGGCTCTTTTTTCCAAAGCAGAGCATTTGTCAGAATCACCTGAGAACCAAGTTTATTCCAGGCTGGTTGAGTCATATTGAATCTAGAATCTTGTCTTTGTAAGGAGCTTGTCTTTCGATTCTAATATCTAGCCTGCAGTATAGAATGCATCTTTTATCAGTGAATATATTCTGTTTTCTAAGTAGATAAGTCCCACTGCAGTATATGCATACATACATACATATTACACATATTATGTTGGGGCAGTAGCTCGGGGGCTTCTGTTAGGAAAGCTTTTGAGGATAATCTTCTGATGCTTTCTCACATAATGACCCATGGCAGGCTGACTGGCTGTAAGTGGATAGCTGTAGAATAATTTTTAATATTCTTTGTTAGATGACAAGTTTTAATTTAAGAAAACTGAAGAAAATTTGTCAACTCTATTTTATTCACCAAATTTTCTCTCTGGTAATTAGTTTTCATAACTTACAATTTTATTTCAAATCGATTTCCAATTTCCCCAAGATGATTCAGTACCCAGAGATATAAAACAGGAAGCACAGATGGTAGATTTAACCCCCAAATATATCACAAATTTCATTAACTGTAAAGAGGATAATCTATTAAGTGCAAATGGAACACTCTAATCGAAACTAAAAGATTTATAAACTACATTTAAAAAGTAACTAGTTATATATGACAAAAAAATATATGCTTAAAAAGACTGCATGCTGTACCTGTTAATGGGGCCATCGCATTTATGAAACAAGGGACCATCTCAAAAAATACGGAGAAAAAATAATAAAATTAACATTCATTAATGATTAGTACTTTTAACGAACTAGAAATAGGGGCTGTGGTGGTGCACACCTGTAGTTCCAGAGACTGGGGAGGCTGAGGCAGGAGGGTCGCTTGAGTGCAGGAGTTGGAGGCTGCAGAAGCTATGATCGCGCCGCTGCACCCCAGGCTGGGCAACAGAGTGAAACTCTATCTCTTAAAAAAAAATAGAAAAGAAAAAAAGTTTAATGAAAAGAGACCATTACAAAATCAAAAACATCAAATACGGAGAAAGTCTAAACAGGGCCGTGCTGGCGAACGCAATTCAGGTGATCACTGAAGCCTCTTGCTCTGGTGCTGCCGACCTGATGAACCCCTCCTCTTCCCCGCTGCAAGTCCCCTCAGCACCAGAGCCAACTGGCGTCCCTGGCGGGACAGCAGCGTGCCTGCCTTTCCCGCGTAATTTCCGAGGGTACGTCAACTGTGTCGCTGCAGGTGACCCTGATTGCACCATCCCAGTTTGCCACGTTGACAGCCGGCACTGACAGGTCCTGAGGTTGCTGAGAGCGAGGGTCTGAACCCCAGGAACAGCGGCAGCCAATGTATGGGAGTCCCGCTGGGACTCACAGGCGTCCTCCGCAAGGGCGGGAGTCCCGCGGGCCCGCCCCGCGCCGCCGGCTCTGGCTCTGGCAGGCCGCGCCTTCCACGTCTGCGGTTGCGCTGCGGCCTGCGGGACGGGGGAGAGACGCAGCTCCCCAGCTGGTCAGACTGCATCGCCACTCGGCCCTGGCTCTGGGCCCACGGGGACCCCGAGAGGAACAGCAGCAGCAGATAGGACGTTCTCTCTGCGCAGAGCGAGCCCTGAGGGGAGAGTCGCCGCGGAGGACCCCAGAACTGTTTACCGAAGACGGGCAGCTCGGGCTGTGTTCCTTTCTAGAGTCAGCCCCAACTGCCCTCGCGGAGAGCGCGTGCTTCGCTGTGGGACAGGAGGTGACCAGGGGACCCAAGAGGCCCTTCAGGAGGCGCTTTCCGTCTGACTCAGCTGACGAGGCGGCCTCGGCACCGCCGGCTCTCGCCCCGGCCTTCCACCCGCCGCCTCCTCGCCTCGCGCCGTCCGGAAAGCGCCAAACCCACGCCCTCTGTCCCACCGCACTGCTGGACTGTCGCTATGCAGCTTATCCGCAGGTGCAATTGCCTCGCCCGTTAATTTCCTTCGCTTTTGTCTGCTCCCTTCGTTTAGAACACAAAATACCCCCGTGCCGTGAGCTCGCTTCTCCAAGAAGGGAGAAAAGTGCTTGAACTCGCACTGTTCAACTAAAATACAAGGCGAGCCAGGAGTGTCATTTTGAAGTTTCTACGAGACACATTTTAAAAGTTTTTTAAAAAGTGAAATGAATTTTAATAATACATTTTATTTAAAATGCTATCATTTTAACATGTCATCAATATTAAGATTTCTTTAAATGAGATCCAGTGTGTATTTTACCCTCACAGCTAATCTGTCTCGACTTGGACTTGCCACCTTTCAGGAACTCAGGAGCTCAGGTGGCCTGTAGCTGCTCTAAGAGACATCGCAAGGCTCAGTAAAATGTGTTGACTGAATTAAGGATAAAGCTCTCAGCACTGTAACCCCAGTCAGAAGTCTTTGAAGACAATGTGAGACTGATACCCTAGATACTGCTCTGTCCGCATGGTTTGCAGAACAGTGCTATATTGTGTCCGTGCTTCCTTTTGTCTCCCATTCTGCATTTTCGCTGGTTTTGTCATGTTTCTGTCCCTTCCTCCCTTACATCTGGAGTCTAACTCTGCTTTTCAGTTCTACCAATGTTAATATTTTCATCCTTCGCAGTCTATGTCTTTATCATAATCTATTAATAAAAATTAAATAATTATTAGGCCACTCCCTAAGATGACTTATTACTCTTTTCTCTCTCCACCAAAAAGCAGCATTTTGAACCCTATTCCTCTTCTGGTCTTCCCCACACACAGAGACCTGACTAGGAGATCTCACTGAGCCCGGTTGTGAATCTTGAGATGGGCCGGAGAGGTTCTCGTGTGTCAGGCTGCTGTTAGAGCTCTCTCACGGTGCACATGTTCCATCTCAAAAACGTGCAGTGACCCTTTACACCTGAATCCCAGCCTCATTGTCACCACCTACTAGCTCTACCTGTTGTAACAGTCCTTGACCATCACTGTTTACTAATTATCTACTGCCATTTGGACATATTTGTTCTGCTCCAGTTAGCATTTGGGTTAAGAGCTTCACGCGTCTTCCTCAGAGAAGATCCACTGGCTGAATTCTCTCTGAACCCCTGCAATTATAAAAAATGCCTTCGTTTTTCCTGGACAGCTAAATGATATCGTTTTTTTTTAAAAAGCATTACTGAGTTCTAATTAACATAATATAAAATTCATCCATTTCAAATTACAATTCAATGGGTTTTATTCTGTCGCAGAGATGTGCAACCATTACCATAATCAATTTTGGAACATTTTGTCACTCCCAAAAGAAACCTCGTATCCATTACCAGTCACTCCACATTTCCTGTAGGCAGCCATTTGCCGAAACCTTTGTGGATTTGTCTGTCCTGGAAATTTCACATCAGTGCAATCATGCAATATGTGGTCTTTTGTGACTGGCTTCTTTACTTAGCATAATATTTTCCAGATTCATCCATGTTGTAGCATATCAGTATCTTTTTATTGATAAATAATTTTCATTGTATCAGTAGACTACATTTTCTTTTTTCACTTATCAGTTGATAAATATTTCAGTTGTTTCCTGTTTTGGATTATTTTGAATAATGCTACCTTGAACATTTACGTATAAGTTTTTGTGTAGACATAAGTTTTCATTTCTCTTGGGGATATACCTAGAAGTGGAATTGCTGGGTCATGTGGTAACTCTGTGTGTAACCTTTGAGAAACCACCAAACTGTTTTCCAAAGTGTTTGCACCATTTTACATTCCCACCAGCATTCTGTGAGTGTTCCAATTCCTCCGCATCCCCACCAACACATGTTTTCGACTGTCTTTTTTGTTGCTGTTAGAGCCATCATAGGAGATGTGATGGCTCTCATGGTTTTGATTTCCATTTCACTGATAGCTAATGATTTGTGCATTTTTTCTTGTGTATGCTGGTCATTTTTGTACCTCCTTTGGAAAGTGTCTATTCAAATCATTTGCACATTTTTAATTAGGTTATTTATATTTTATTATTGAATTTCTGAATTCTTTATGCATTCTGGATACAAATACCTTATCGGATGTACAATTTGCAAACATTTTCTTCCCTTGTGCGTGCTGTCCTTTCACTTTCTTGATGGTATCATTTGCAGCACAGTTTTTCTTCTAATTTCAATGAAATCCAATGCATGTATTTCTCTTCCTTTAATGCTTATGCTTTTCATGTCACATATTGCCTAACCTTAGGTCATTAAAGTTTGCACCTAAATTGTCTTCTAAGAGTTTTATACGTTTAACTTCTACATTTAGGCACAGGATCTATTCTGAGTAAACTTTTGCCTAGCATGTGAGGGAAGGGTCCCAAATCTTTTTTGTGCATGTGGATATCCAGTTGTTCCAGTACCATTTGTTGAGAAGACTACTTTTTCCTCATTGAATTTTCTTGCTCCTATTGTCAAAAATCCATGGCCCACAAAAATAAGGGTTGATTTCTAGGGTTGATTTCTTTCAGTCTGACGACGTATGTACCTATTCTTACGCCAATCCTGTACGGTCTTGATTACTGTAGCTTTGTAATAAATTTTAAAATTAGGAAGTGTGAGTGCTACGACTTTGTTCTTCATTTTCAAAATTGTTTTGGTTATTAAGGGAACATAGCATTTCCATGTGAATGTTATGATGACTACATGAATTTCCAAAAAAAATTAGCCAACTGGGATTTTGAGAGATTATGATAAATCTGTAGATCATTTGAGGAATATTGCTACATTAACAATACTCTTTCAATCTATGAACATAAGATATCTTTCCATTTTAGATCATCTTTAATTTCTTTCAACAATGTTCTGTAGTTTTCAGTGTATAAGTTTTGCCCTTCTCTTTTAAATTTATTCCTATTTTGTTCCTGTTGATGCTATTGTGAATTAAAATGTTTTCCTAATTTCATTTTCATATTTTTCATTGAAATTGTACAGAAATACAATTGAATTCTATAAGTTGATTTCATTCTTTAACCTTTTTAAACTAATTTCTTAGTTTAGTTACAATATTTTTAGTGGATTCCTTAGGATTATCTATATACAGGGTTATGTCATCTGCAGTTGAACATAATTTTGCTTATTTTTTCCAATCTAAATACCTTTTATTTTCTTGCCTAATTGTCCTAAATGGAAACTTCAGTATAATGTTGAATAAAAAGTTGCAAGAGTGCACATCTTTGTCTTTTTCCTCATGTTCAAGAGAAAGTATTTAGCCCTTCACCAGTAAGTTTGATGTTGTCTGTGGTTTGTTCCTAACTGCACTTTATTAGGTTGAAGAAATTCACTTGTGATCCCACATTTTTCAGGGCTTTTATCTTGAAAAGATGTTGAATTTTGTCAGATTCTTTTTCTGCATCTACTGAGTTGATGATACGGTTATTTTTCTTTATGCTATTAATATGGCATATTTTATCGATTATTTTTATTTTAAATTATGGTAAAACACACATAACATAAAACTTGTGGTCTTAGATACATTTAAGTGTATGGTTCAGTGGTGTTAAGGAGTTTCACAATGTTGCGCAACCAATCTCCAGAACTTTTGCATCTTGCAGAACAGAAACTCTATGTCCATTAAAAAACTACTCCTCAGTTCCTCCTCCCTCCAGCCTGTGGCAACCATCATTCTACTTTCAGTTTTTGTGAATTTGACTACCTTAAATATCACAGATAAGTGGAATCACACAGCGTTTGTCTCTTTGTGATTGGCTTATTTTACTAAGTGTAATGTCCTCAAGGTTCATCCATGTTGTAGCCTGTGTCAGAATTTCCTTCCTTTTTAAGATCGAGTACTATTCAATCAGAGCTACATGCACATTATTTTTTATCCATTCATCTGTTGGTGGATATTTTCAGCCTTCCACTTCTTGGCTATTTTGAATACGGCTGCTATGAACCTGAGTATACAAATACCTTTCCAGGACCCTGTTTTCATTTCTTTTTCATATATATCCAGGAGCGGGATTGCTGGATCACATTGATAATTCTGTATTTAATGTTTTTGAGGAACCACAATACTGTTTCTCATAGTGGCTTCACCATCTTTTACTTTTCACGAGCAATGCACAAGGGTTCCAATTTTTCCACGTCCTCGCCAAGACTTGTGATTTTATTTGATTTTTTTAGAGTAGCCATTGTAATGGGTTTGAGGTGATATCTCATTGTGGCTTTAACTTGCATTTCTCTATACTTAATGATATGGAGAATCTTTTCATATGCCTATTGGCCATTTGTATATATTCTTTGGAGGAATGTCTATTCAAATCCTTTGCCCATTTTTTAATCTGGTTATTTGTTTGTTTTGTTGTTGTTTTGAGTTGAAATTCTTTATACTTTCTGGATAGTAACCCCTTATCAGACATATAATTTGTCAGTATTTTCTCCCATTCCATAGTTGCCTTTTCACTCTGCTGTCAAGTCCTTTGATGTACAGTTTTGAATTTTGATGTAGTCTAATTTGTCTATTTTTAGATTTGTTGCTTGTGCTTTTGGTATCAGATCCAAAAAATCATTGCCAAATCCAATGTCATGCAGTTTCCCCTATGCTTTCTTCTCAGGGTTTTATAGTCTTAGGTCTTTGATCTGTTTGAGTGAATTTTGGCATATGGTATAAGACAAGGGTTCAGTGTCATTTGTTTGTATGTGAATATACAGTTTCCTCAACACCGTTTGTTGAATAGACTATTTCTCCCTATTGAATGATCTTGGTATCCTTATGGAAAAGCATCTCACCATATATGTGAGGATATATTTCTGAGCTCTCCATTCTATTCCACCAGTCTCTATGACATCCTAAGGGCAGTACTACACTGATTGCATGACTGTAGATTTGAAATCAGGACGTGTGAAACCTCCAATTTTGTTCTTCTTTTTCAAGATTGCTTTGAGGGTCCAAGATTTTTTTCAGTCCTTCAGATTCCTTACAAACTTTAAGATGGATTTTGTCTTTCTTCAAAAACACCATTGAAATTTTAATAGGAATTGCATTGAATCTATAGACCTCTTTGGGTAGTAGTACCATCTTAACAATATTAAGTCTTCCAGTTTATGAACATCAAATGTCTTTTCACTTATTTGTGCCTTCTTTAATTCCTTCCAGCAATGTTTTTTAGTTTTCAATGTACAGCTCTTTAGCCACTTTAGTTACATTTATTCTGAAGTATTTTATATTTTGATGTTACTGTAAACAAAATCATCTTCTTAATTTCATTTTCATATAATAATAATAATAATATGCCACAATCTGAAAATGAAATTCTATATACTAACAGTTCATTGTTAGCATATAGAAACAAAACTGGTTTTGTGTGTTAATTTTGTATCCTAAAACTTTGACAATTCTGTTTATTGTACTAACAATTCTTTTGTGGAATCTTTGGGGGTTTCTACATATAAGAACATGCCATTTGCAAAGAGAAATTATTTTACTGCTTCTGGCTGGGTCTTCCAGTAATATTTCAAATAGAAGTGGCAAAAACAGGCATCCTAGTCTTGCTTCTGATCTGGTGGAAAAGCTGTTAGTCCTTCACCATTGAGTACGATGTTAGCTGTGGGCTTTTCACATATAGCTTTTATTATGGTGAGGTAGTTCAATGTTTTAATCATGAAGGGATATTGAATTTTTTCAAATGCTTTTTCTGTATCAATTTATGTGACCATGTGGGTTTTTTTCTCCTTCATTCTGTTAATGTGGTGTATTATTTTGATTGTTTTTCATATGTTAAACCATCCTTGCATCCTAGGAATAAATCTCACTTAATCATGGTGTATAATACTCTTATACATTTCTGGATTCAGTTTGCTAAAATTTTGTTGATTATTTTTGTATTTGCATTCACAAAAGATATTGGTCTTAGATTTCCTTTCTTGAAATTTCTATGCTGGCCTCATAGAATATATTAGGAAGTTCCCCTCCACTTCTATTTTCTGGAACATATTGTAGATGATTTGGTATCTCTTTTTTCATTAAATATTTGGTAGAATTTACCAGTCATACCACATGGACCTTATGAGGGTTGTCTGAAGTATTGTTAACTATTGATTCATTTTCTTAAATCGATATAGACTTATTCTGATTATCCATTTCTCTTTGTATGTGTTTAAGTACATTGTGCTTTTTTATGGAATTGGTTCATTTCATCGAAATTATCAAATTTGGGGGCATAGAGTTGTTCATGATTTTTTTATTATTCTGTTAATGTCCATGAGATCAGTGGTAATGGCTTTTATTTTGTTTATGATATTAGTAATTTGGGTCTTCTACTTTTTCTCATTAGCCTAACCAGAGATTTGTCCATTTTATTTATCTTTTCAAAGAAATAGGTTTTAGTTTTCATTGATTTTTCTCTATTGTTTTTCTCTTTCAATGTTTTTGATTTCTGCTCTAATTTTATTTTTTTTTCTTTTCTTTTGCTTGTTTCAGGTTTATATTGCTCTTCTTTCTCTAGTTTCTCAAGTTTGAAGCTTAGCATATTTATTTTCTATCTTTCTTCATTTCTAAAATGTACACTCAATGATATGTTTCCCTCTAAACACTACTTTCTCTGATCCCAAATTTTAACACATTGTATTTTCACTTTTATTTAGTTCAAAATATTTTTAATAATTCTATTGCCACTTTGTCTTTGACTAGGTGTTATTTAGAAGTGTTTTATTTAATATCCAGATATTTGGGGATTTTCGAGCTATTTTTCTGTTATTATTTTCCAATTTAATGCCATTGTGGTCTGAGGGCATACTTTATATGATTTCTATTCTTTTAAAATTTTAAGGTGTATTTAATGGCCCAAAATGTATGCTATCTTGGTAAATCTTTCACATGAGATTGAGAAGAATGTTTAATCTCTTGTTAGGTAATGAATTATATGAATGTCAATTAAATTCAGTTGATTGATGGCCTTAAGTTTAAATCTGTTTATATTTTTTGGTCTTCTTTTTTATACACTCTGTCTTTTAATTAGTGTCTTTAGACCATTCACATTAAAGTGAGTGTTGATATACTTGTGTTAATATATGTCATATTTATAATTGTTTTCTATTCATTGCACCTGTTCTTTTTTTTTTTTTTTTTGACTATTCTGGTTTGATTTACTGTTCTCTCCCCTCTTAGCATATCAATTATGCTTGTTTTTTTTAACTGTTTACCTTAGGGTTTTTATATATATGCTATATATATATGTGTATATATACAAAAAACACATATATGCTATAAATACGTGTGTATATATAAAACATACATACACACACACACACATCTAATCTAAATGTAGTAACTCTTAAATAACACTATACTGCTTCACAAGTACCACAGTACCTCCTAACGGAGTATTCCTAATTCCTGCCTCGTGTTCCTTATAACATTGCTGTCATTCTTTTCATTTATGCATAAGCTATAATCACGTGGCGTATTGTTGACATGACACTATTGAACATACTGTTATCTAGTAGATCAGTTAAGAATGAGAAAAACAAAAGATTTTATTTTAAGTCATTAATTCCTTCTCAAATGCTCTTCCTTTCTTTATGTAGATAAGTGTGTATGTAAAGTTCTGACCTATATCATTTTTCCTCTTTCCAAAGCCTGTGCTTTGAGAGGGATGGATGGTGAGGGGAGAGGTCAAAGAGATCTCTTGGCTTCTTTTTCAGTTTAGCATGTACAAAGCACCATATTTAAGGGTATCCATTTTCAA
>RJWJ010016117.1:0-34922 GCA_004363605.1 Indri indri
GGCAGACTATTCAGTTCTTTGATTTGTCCTTGTATATTAGCCATTTGCTCTGGGAAACTTGGTGCCACCATCCCCCTGGTGTGAGAGCAAGGCTCCTCATATCAAAGCCAGCAGAACAGCCTGTGAGAGTCTGTGACTAACATGCTGTCCTGGGGGACCAGGGCTTTGTGATGCCCTTCCCTTCACTGTGAGGCTCAGCTGTGTGAACATGTTCATTGTTCTCACTGGCCAAATGAAGGATTGGGGCTCAGACCAGGGGACACTGATGGTCTCATCTGAATGATACAACTAAAAGGAGGGGCACTCATGCAAAGAACAGAACAAAATCTGAGACATGACCCCAGTCACGCTGAGGAAGTTTCCCTTTAAAAGGAAGATAATTGGAAACAATAACCCAAATATGAGCTACTAAATTTATTTGTATTCTGAAAGATGCTGGAAAATCTGATGACCAGCCATTTCTTATTTGCAGCTAATACTTGCTGACAGCTTTACTGGGATATAATTCACATTGTAAAGAATCCACCCATTTAAAATGTACAACTCAGTGGTTTTTAGTATATTTATTACCGCAGGCTAATTTTAGATAATTTTGCCATCCTTGCCCAAAAACTCCTCATACACAGTGGCAGTCACTCCTTATTCCCCCCACTCTAGGTAACCACCAATCTAATTTCTGCCTCCACAGATTTGCCTATCTCTCAGTGAATACTTTAAACCTGCAGTCCCCAACCCCCGGGCTGTGGCACTGGTCCCAGGCATCACTGCCTGAGCTCTGCAACCACCCTCCATCCCCCAATCCATCGAAAAATTGTCTTCCATGATATCAGTCCCTGGTGCCAAGAAGGTTGGGGACTGCTGCTTTAAACCATACATTTAAGATTGTATCTAAGCATTCAGAAGCAATACATCTCTCAGTTGGTATCTGTAGCAGCCTCCTATAGGAAAACACATTTAAACTTTCCTAATTTGTTCTCTATGTTGATGGTCACAAACAAATTTCTTAAGGGCCAGGAGAATCAGAAATCTAGACTTCAGACAAGAATACTGGAATATCTGAGCATTGCTTGTATAGTGAAGTCCCAGATATCACCCATAGTATTTTGGATCTGTGTTTTTACTGCATGCAGGTATGATGACTTTGCAATCAGTGCAGAAAACCTGCCCTTGACAATCATTTTTTATTCACAGTCATGCGTCACTTAAAGATGGGGACACCTCCTGAGAAATGCACCATCGGGCAATTTCATTGTGCAAACATCATAGGGTGTACCTCCACAAACTTAGATGATATGGCCTACTACACACCTAGGGCATATGGCATAGCCTATTGCTTCTAGGCTACAAACCTGTACAGCATATTACTGTATTGAATACTGCAGGCAACTGTAACAGTGTTTGTATATTTCAACATAGAAAAAATACAGTAAAAATACAGTGTAAATTGAGCTTCCCAAATTCAAAAATCTGAACTGCTCTAAAATCTGAAACTTTTTGAGCACTGACATGACACTCAACGGAAATGCTCACTGGAGCATTTCAGATTTTGGATTTCCAGATTTGGGCTGCTTAACTGGGAAGTATAATGCAAACATTCCAAAATCTTCCTCCCGCCCCAACTTCCCACATCTGTTACTTCTGTGGGGAACCTGCGGCCTTCTGATTTCAAGATTGTTCTTTTTTAAACACCAAAGGAAGGAAGAAAAGGTTCATCTTTCTCTGCTGCACCCCTTTTAATAAAAGGATTTGCTCTGTAAAATTTGGATTCAGTCAAAGGGTCATACGTAAGAACCTAGAAGGCCACACGTGGCCTTAAGGCTGCAGGTTCCCCACACCTGGATGAATAAAGCTTGCAGAAATGGAAGTTGCTCTGGGTGAATCAGTGAGTGGTGAGTGAATTATCAGGACATTACTGTACACTACTGCAGACTTATAAACACTGTACGCTTAGGCTATATATTTATAAAAATTTTTTTCTTTCTTCAATAATAAACTAACCTTAGCTTACTGTAACTTTTTTACTTTATAAACTTTTAAATCTTTTAAAACTTTTTGGCCGGGTGTGGTGGCTCATGCCTGTAATCTCCCACTCTGGGAGGCCAAGGCGGGAGGATCCCTTGAGGTCAGGAGTTCGAGACCAGCCTGAGCAAGAGTGAGACACTGTTTCTACTAAAAATAGTAAAAAAATTAGCCACGTGTGGTGGTGTGCACCTGTAGTCCCAGCTACTTGGGAGGCTGAGGCAAGTGGATCACTTGAACCCAGGAGTCTGAGGTTGCCATGAGCTAGGCTTATGCCAGGGCACTCTAGCCTGGGTGACAGGGTCAGACTATCTCAAAAAAAAAAAAAAAAAAAAAAAAAGAAGAAGAAAACTGCTACACAGGAAGTGTAGCACAGCACGAGTTCAAGACGGGGGAAGGCCGCAGGGAGGGAAGGGAAGGTGTCTTGAGAGTTGAAGAATGAGAAGGAATTTGCCAGGAGTACAAGCTGGGATAGGGAAGTTCAGGGCGAGGCAATAGCCTGTGCGAAGTATGTGAATGCACTTAGCACAATCTTGGCACACAGTAGATAATCAATACTTCCTGTCATCCCCATTCTCATCCTCTTATGTCCTTGAAAAGATGCTCTCTAGAATCCAGAAAGACATTTTAAAAATTTTTCCTAGCTGCTGCTAGGAAAAATTAGTGGATCTGGTATTTAGAAGCTACTTGTTCTATCTTTCTCTGAGGCTAAGTCATCTCCAGCAGCAAAGCATATTTTCAATTTTGGCTTATTTTTCCCCCACAAACTTTTGATTTTGAGAAATTTCAAACCAAGAAAAGTTGATCTTCTTTAATCTCGAACAGTCTCCTGGCCTGTAGAATGGCCTACAATTTGGACTTGTCTGATTGTTAACTTCAGCTTCTTGGAAGGCATCTGGGAGTCTTCAGCCCACGATCCTTGGGCTTTTCTCCATCTATACTCACTCTCGTGGTGAATTCATCCAGTCCCAAGGATTAAATACTATTTCTATGCCTCTGACCCCTAAATATCTTATCTTTAGCCCAGACCTCTCCCTAACTCCAGCCTTACAGATCCAGCTGCCCTGGATGCCCATTAGACCTGCTCTACCTACAGCCTTCCGTATCTTAGTTAAGAGCAACATTTGCCTGGTAATTAACCCTCAGCCGTTTCCTACTACTGCCCCATGCTCACTCCACCTTGGTTATGCGCCTACCTTAGAGGCCTGGCCTGAAGCCACGCCTTCTGCCCAGACTTCTCCCTTCCCAGATATCCTTTGGTTAACTTACTGACCTCCCTCAAGTCTCTGGTCAAATATCCATGTCCCAATGAAGCTTTCCCTGACCATGCTACTTAATACTGCAACCTTCCCCCTCACTGCACACTTCTGATCACCCTGCCTTCCTCAGATTGTCTTTTCTCCATTACGCTTAGCATTTTCTAACATCTCATAATTTATTTATATGTTTATCGTCTTACTCTCTATATCCCTGCTGTAATGAGAATGGCACAAGGGCTGGAATCAATGTCTGTTGCTCACTGATATAACCCAGCACCTGGCGTGGTGCCTGGCACCTGGTAGGCACTCAATAAATATGTATTAAAAGAACGTATGAACCTTGGGAAACCATACCAAGCTCATGAATTATAAATTCCAATTAGTGAAATCTGTTAATGTAACAACTCTCAACATTGGCTAATCTCTTAGTTGCTATCAAACCTTAGCTAGGTTTTCTATAGGGGAACTAAGTACTTCAGAGCAAGCACAGGAAAGCATTTGTTCATGCAAAAGATGACAGACATTCTTGAATGGCTGTTAGTAGCCTGGAATTTGTCCTAGGCTGGCATAGACACCACCCCATGAGAGCTTGCAGAATGCTCAACAATCTTGTCATAAACTGTAATCTGAAGTACAGGGTTAAGATATCTTAACTGACACACAAATACGGGGCAGAATTCAGGAGAATGCTGGATGAATTTTTTTCTTTGCTTTTTTTTGTTTTGTTTTTGCTCCATGATAACAGAATTTTTTTAATAAAAAAAGTGATTTTTGAATTCATTTTATGTGAAAATGGAGCTCCATAACTACCAGGTCAGGAGATGTACTGCAAGATTTTTCTGTGTGTGGCAAATGAGTTTTTTCCCTTGTCATTGGCTACATTGTTGCTTTTGTTTGGTTTTGGAGGGCTAGTTTTAAAGTCATATACACTAATATGTTATGAGCCAGGAGCAATGCCTCAGAGTCCAGTCTGGAAGATAAAAACCAACATTGGATGGATGTAACTGGAGCAATTAGCTCCCTCAATACTCAGCCAACTGACCAACTCCTTGTCAGAATCTGCCAGAAACAATTATTCAGGTGTACAAATTTGCTACAGGCAGCAAGCTGAGCTGCAGATGAGATGACCACTCCCTCCCACTGTCACATCCAGCCATGCCAAGGTGGGAGAATTAAATGGATACTAACTTTTTCTCTTGTTCAGTGGGAACCTGAGCTGGTGTGCACACTGAACAGGTAAGGTGGCCAACAGCATCTATAAAAAGATGTGAAAGGGAATTAGTGTTTCTCACTGCTAGGGATCTTGGTGGCTACTGAGAACCCCAGGGACAAAAAGATGATCCTAAAAACTTCCAAGAGAGAGGGGAAACAATGAGGCCATTATACACAGATTCAAGATTTCCAAACAGCTTGAGGCTTCTCGACAGCAGCACTGGAAGCTGGAAGACTGACAGTGGAGCAACGTCCTCACAAAGCTGAAGGAAAAGCATTTTCCACCTATAGCAGCACAGCCAGCAAAACCACTAATAAAATATGAAGGGCAAACAAAGTCATTTTCAGACATGCAGTTTCAAAAATTTATCTCCCATAAACCTTTTCCTCAGGAAATTATTGGAGGATGAGGTCTATCAAAATAGGGAAATAAACCTAGAAGAGGAAGACATGGGATCCAAGAAACAGGAGAGCTCCACAAAGAGGAATATAAGGCAGTCCCAGAATAACAGCTGCACAGAAACCCAAGAGAACAAAGAGCCCAGACTTGAGCAGGAGGACAGGAGACTTCAGAAGGGATGTCAGGAGGAGAAAGATGGGATTACTGACTATAGAATGTAGTAGAATATTGTACAGAATATAGTAGCATATACAATACAGTAGAATATAGTAGAAAACAGTATTCAGAGGGATGTTACAGCTTTGTTGGAGAGTTTAGGAAAAAATTTGTGATGGGGATATAGAAAACCAACTAACCAAATATACCTATGTGTGCACAACAGGAAATATAACTATAGTCGACATTCTGGCTCAGTAGTGAACAATACTAACACAGCAATAATTAGGTCAACACCAAATTATAATGTAATTGAACTGGAAGAATGGAAAGAGAATTGGGATGTTGAGGCACAGGGGGTGGTACTAGTGCATAACATTCTCTTCTTCTAAAACAGGAGTTAGTGCTTTTTAAAAATGAGAGTGAAGAGGAAGTTAATAAATAATGTCTAAAATTGATACATCAAGAAACAGCAGTTTACTAAGTACCGTAAAACATGGACGAAAATACCAGAAAAAATACCTAAGAGTTTAAAGTGATTGCCCCTGGAAAGCAGGACCCAGGATTGGGTCAGGCATTTTGACTTCTCAAACTGTGCATCCATATGACTTGGAGTTAAAAAAAGTCACTGATAACCAACTTGGGTTAACACATTTTTTTTTTGGGGACAGAGTCTTGCTCTGTCACCCTAGGGAGAGTGCAGTGGTGTCAGCGTAGCTCACTGCAACCTCAAACTCATAGCTTCAAGCAATCCTCCTGCCTCAGCTTCCCGAGTAGCTGGGAGCACAGGTGTGTGCCATGAGGCCTGGCTAATTTTTCTATTTTTAGTAGAGATGGGGTCTCACTCTTGTTCAGGCTGATCTCAAACTCCTGAGCTCAAGTGATCCTCCTGCCTCGGCCTCCCAGAGTGCTAGGATTACAGGCGTAAGTCACCATACCTGGCCTCAGAATGTGTTGTATTGCTACTCTGTGCTAGCAACCATGCTGATGCCAGCGATACAAAGAGTAAGCATGGTTCCTGTTCTTGAGAAGCCCTGGCCCCTGATAGTGCCTGACAAATACCAAGAATAAAGTCCTCTTTCCTGCTTCTCCCTCGAATACCTGTTATATATTTTAGTGTTTCTCACTACTGTATAAGAACTACCTGCTTTGGAATCCCCAGAGGTTATGAAAAATGCAAACTCTATGGCCCCCTCCCTGACCCCCTGAATCAGACTCCCAGGGAGTAGAGCCCTGGGATTTGCATTTCACTAGGGGCACACTAAGGTTTGAGGGCCATTGTTTTAGAGCAAGTTCCTGATGTCTCCCAGTGAAGCAAATTACCACGTAAATAATTACACAAATATTATGGCTTGGAGATAAACTGAAACGGGCAAGGCTGTGTGGACTCAATTTGGGCCTAGTCATTAAGCCAGCAAGAGACTAGTTTTCAAAAACAATACAGGTCTTTTAGGATAGAGGTGAGGTTAGAATGGGGTGGTTTTTCTTCTACATCTGGTTTTAAACTTTCCTCATTAGGCAAAATCACTCAGTTTACTTCTTTCTCCATTGGAAAAGCTGATGAGATGGTATGTCCCCGTAAGTGAAATAGTGAAAAGAATAAAAGCTAGAACACTCTTCCAGAACCTAATATAAAAGGTTTTGCAGAATCATATTTATTTCTCAGTAGACTCTGTATGCTGTAAACTAGAATATGAAGAGTTTATAACTCTTGTAAGACAAGAATGCCCCTTATTTTACTAATAATCAAGTTCCACTGTCCATCCCCAAGTACACTGAGTCCAAGAAACACAATTTGCTATTATTCTGAAGGCTGCCTCTCAGGCAGACAAGCCAGTCCTTATGACAAAATGAAGCAAATTCCAGTTATTAAAAAAAACACAAAGTGGGCCTTATTCACCAGAGCTACTTCAATGGGCAATGGGACTTATTTCACAACTATTCAGGACAGGACTCCTCTGCCACAAGGCACTGCTTCATCTGCTATGTGGAGGCATAGCACTGATGGCCAGGAGCTTAGAAGGAGAAATCAAAGGAGCAGCACCGCCTGCCTTTGCACCTGCCCTGAACCCATAGGGACCAAATGCAATTTGTGTTCCCCTGCCCCCATCAGGACTCCTGCACTGACAGCAGGGGAGATGGGTGAGTAGCCTCCGGCTCAATCACATTGTAGGCTCCTGCCCTACTTCCCAACTCCTTAATTTTTTGGAATTGAAACTTACCTACAGTGAAATGCACACATTAAAGGTACTGTTTATCTTCCAACAGTTTTAACAAATGTACACCCCCGTGTAACTCACGCCCATAGTCAAAATATATTATAGAACATTTCCATCATCCTGGAAAGTTCCCTTCCCAGTCAATTCCCCACCTACCAGTAATGACTATTCAGACCTCTATCATCATAGATTAGTTTTGCCTTGTTTTGAACTTTATATAGATGGAATAATATGGTATTTATTCTTCTGTGTCTGGTTTCTTTCATGCAGCGCAATTTTTTTGAGGTTTATCCATGTGTATAGTGGTTTGTTCCTTGTTATTGCCACACTTTTGTTTACCCATTCTCCTACTGATGGGCACCTGGGCTGTTTCCAGTTTTACACTATTGTGAGTAAAACATGGTTGTATAAGGTTTTTTCTAGACATATGTTTTCATTTCTTTTGGATGAAAATCTATAAGTAGAATTGTTGAGACATAGAGTAGGTATATGTTTAACTTTACCAAAAAATGCTAAACAGTTCTCCAAAGTTATGAACTCATAATATATACCCCTACCAACAATGTATTAGAGTTCTGGCTGCTCCAAATCCTCACCAACATTTGGAGTTATAAACCTGCTTCTTTTTAGCCTTTTCAGGGAGCATGAATTAGATTTAGTGTGATTGTAATTTGCATTTCCCTGATGTCTAATAACGATAAACACTTTTTTTATAAGCTTATTTGTGTATCTTCTTTTGTGAGACGTCTGTCGAATTTTTAGCCATTTAAAAATTAGATTGTCTTCTTATTGAGCCACAGTTCTATATACATTATATATAAATATAAATATTTTAGATATATATTTTGCAATTATTTCCTTTCTGCTTATGGCTTGCCTACTTCTGTTCTTAATGCTGTTTTGATGGGCAAAAGGGGTATCTGCATGGACACTGGGTCAACAAAATGGGAAAAAAGTAGTAACGTTACAGATTTCAAGCAACAAAAAAATGGGCATTTCTTCTTTAAACTATTTGCTTTTTGAAGTCAATTAATCCTGTATCTTAGCAAATGTAGAACCATTATATTCATTCCACTGCCTAAGCACAGGTTAAATTTTAAAAAGATAAAAATCTTTGATGGCTGTCCCCTTCAGATATAGACTGTGTCAGTGTAGATCCCAGGAAAGGCTCTGTCAAACGAGAATTAGGTATGGAAATCCTGAAATGCCACCAAGATTGTCATCAAACCAGAAAGCTGTGTTTTGTTTTTTAAATAGAGGGAGGGAAGTAAAAAAGATGAGGAAGGGAAGTCTTTAAAGCCTTTCATACCATATTCTGCTTATTAATACAGCCCATTCCTTTTTTCACTCTCTCCACAAGCGGATTCAAAAATAAGGAAGGAAGTGATGGTGGTTAGAGCAAGGCGTGAAGATGCCAAGACTTCTGGGCTGCACTCCTAATTCCTCTGCTGTGTGGGCTGCCCCGACCCTGGATAAATCAGTCCTTCACATTTTCTACTTCAGTGACTGAGACACAGACCAATTTAACTCTGTGAGTGGCTGAGAGCTTTATTAATCATTAATGCTCTGCAAGAGCCTCTGTGGAACAGAGGTATTGAAATACCAGTTACTTCCTGATCATCTGGAAAGGCCAATCCTCACCAGCCCCACCCCCTCGCACGCATCCGTGACTTGCCTTCTCCTGTAGCACCTTACCGATTGCAGCTGTGTGAAGGCTTGCCTTTTCTCCCCCTGTAATTAATTAATCCAAATAAAACCCTTTAAAACAAGAAAAACAGGTGAAAAGGACCAGAAAAAGGATAGTAATGAGGATGATAAAACCGTTACAGCAATCCCCCTGTCCAGACAATCCTGCCCGCTCTAAATGCTTGAGAACACTTGCACTTCCCTGGACTGCAAGCCCCAGAAACAGGCTGCTCAGTGGCCAGGTGACCTGGAGCCAAGAGAAGCCATCAGTGGGAGGCAATGCGGAGGGTGGAGGTGGTCTCCATCAGAATAAAGGAGCAAAGAAAGAAGAAAAGGTTATGTAAAGCACAGTAAGTCTCTTGCCTCTCTGTTTTTCTTTCTTCTTTTTTTTTTTTTGGAGACAGAGTCTTCCTCTGTCACCTCAGGTATAGTGCAGTGGTGTCACCATAGCTCACTGCAACCTCAAACTCATGCACTCAAGCAATCTCCTTGCCTCAGTCTCTTGAGTATCTGGGACTACAGGCATAAGCCACCACGCCTGGCTAATTTTTCTATTTTTAGTAGAGATAGGGTCTCACTCTTGTTCAGGCTGATCTCGAACTCCTGAACTCAAGTGATCCTCCCACCTTGGCCTCCCAGAGTGCTAGGATTACAGGTGTGAACCACTGCTGGGCTTTTTTTTTGATCATCAATGTTTCTTTTGTTGCCCTTTTTCATTTTTCTGGACCACATTCCTCTGGTAAGTCTATAAAATAGGGATCCTAAGTGAGAAACTGAGTTCTTGCATACCTGAACAATGTCTTCATTTGCCCTTAATATCTGGTGGATAGCTTCCCTGGGCATGGACTCCCAGGTTCTACACTATTTTCTCTCACAACTACAAACATGTCACTTTACCATCTTCTTGTATCCAGTGTTGCCAGAAGACTCTGATGCCAGCTTGATTCTTGCTCCTCCACAGGCTGGACTGTTTTCTCTCTGACAGCCTTTAGCATTTCCCCTTGTCCTTAGTGTTCTGAAGCTTTCATTACATGTGTAAAATATGAGTCTTACCTCATAAATTCATACTGGGCACTCAGTGGGCCCTTCTTACTTTTCTTCCATTCTGGGAAATTTTCTCTCATTATTCGTTGAGTATTTGCTCCCCTTCTCCATTTTTTCAATCTTCTCCTCCCAGAACTTATATTGGATGCACACTGGAACTTCTGAAATGACCATCCTTATTGTATTTACTTTTCTGTCACCTTTCTGTCTTATTTTATATGCTAGGAAAATTGTTTGGCTCTTCCTCCCTGCTCACTAACTCCCTTTAGGTTGTATCCATTCTGGTATTCAGCCCCTTTAGCGAGGTTGTAGCTAAACAGTGATATTTTATTTCCAAGGTTTAGGAAATAAAATTAATTCTTTCCTATAATAGTTTGTTCTTATTTCATGAGTGTGGTATTCTCTTTTTATCTCTTTTAGGATATAAATTCACTTCCCTTTAAAGTCTCCTTTATGTTCTGTTTACTTGGATCCTCCAATATTAGCTTTTCAATTTCTTAAACTTGGAGCTTCTCCTTTAAGACGTTTGCTTTCCTCTAATGTTTGATGACTCTCAGTTACATGCTTCCTTACGTGATGTTTTGGATCCCCAGTGTGCAAATGCAACGTCTTCTATTCACCACAGTCAGTCTCCGCTGCTCACAGGGGAGGGGCAAGACATGCAGGGCCTTCAGATCCTGACTTCCACCTTTAATCTGATTCCATCTCCCTTCGGTTCTTCAGGAATTCCTCAGATTTCTAGACTACTCAGGACACTTCTTTCAGCACTGTTAAGGACATGTATCTTTCTCATATACTTAGGGATTTAGTGTATACATGTGGTGGCATGTGTTCAGTTTGCCACCTTGAGCCACCTTAGCAGAGACTATTTAGCACTAACCAGGGAGAAGATGTTCTATTTTTTATTTTTTTTTCTGGGGAGATCCAGCCTTCAGCGTAAAAAAAAGGTGCGTTCCCAGAAGGTGTCTAATGTCAAGTACTCAAAAGATACATGCCTTACTGTGCAGGACAAAGATTTCTTAAACATTTCCAAATGGTGTATGGAGAAGATATCTTAAGATGATCAGTCCATCTTCTTTGCTTTGCTTACCAAACAAATTGTCCTGTTTTTATGATTTTCTAGTATGCGTTTTGGGATGTCCCAGTAGGACACTGTTCTAGTTACTGAAATAGCAATTTTAAGTTAATATACAAGCATTTGGGTTTTCTAAAACAAATGTAACACCAGCCTTATGACTGTCATTCATCAGAATCTAATCAACTGATAAAAATCACATTTCTGTAACTGCAAAGCCTCAGCTTTGATCCCCTAACAGAGGTAGCGACAAAAACCTTGGGGACACCTTCAAATTATGGAACATCACCAACATTCATTTGCTAAAAGGAGAAAATAATTTGGGAGAAGAAATACTTAATTTCTGGTTACTCAAATTTAACCTGATCTAAAGGAGACTATTCTTTCTCTAGTAAACTACAGACACGATCTGGCTCCTTCAGTAAGTTGCTTGGTTAATAATGGTTACTTACAGCAGTAAAAACACCCACCCCCCGAAATGTTTACATAAAACTCAAACCACTTATATTGCTCTACTCAAAAACAGTTTCTTGTCAGAGTAAAAGGTGGGGAAATTCTTCATAAAATGTCATTGCCTTGAGGTAAAGGAAACATAACAAATAAAAAACAGTTTTATTAAAGTTCTGCAACAAGATAAACTATTTTTTTGAATGAAATTTCTTTCTACAAGTGAAGTTAAAGTTCAAACAAAAAAATTTAAGAAATAGAAGCCCCTTGGTAGACTCCCCACGTCTCTGCAACACAGATTCTTTTCTTGCCTTCTGTTTCTCGTTTGCTAAGTAAGAAAGAGGTAACTCATAAATTAGAGGAATGTTGTTTCAGCTCTACAGAAAGCTTTTAAGGATAGGGTCAATACAATGACCAGATTCTTCATTAACTCATTAACGAGACAGGTCACTATGGCCTCAGGGTTCCTTTATCTGCAGGAAAACCTCAGCTGGTAAAGGCTGGTTATTTCCTGCACATCTCAAAATTCAGAGTGGAGAAGTAGAGTCCATTGTGAGTTTGTTTCCTGACTTGGAAGAAAAGAAAATATTTTCATGATGACTATTCTTTTCTCAGGCTGGTGTTACATTTGGCCCAAAGGCATAATAACGGGCAAGCACAGGGCTTCTACTCCCAGAACACTTTCTAATGCTTTTTTGTTCTCCAGTTAATTATGTTCTAATGATGCTGTATGTACTTCATTGGGTTTTACTGACAAGACACCAGTTTTTAAATGAATTTTTATGTAAATGTTAATAGCCGTTAATTAGGCAAGTTTCAACAGTATCTGCCTGCCTCTCCACCTGCACCACATACCATCAGCTACACTTTTCCTTGATGGTTGCTGTTCTTGAACCTACTGTTTCTAGTCCAAAGTAGAAATCAAAGCTATTAATAACCCTATGGAAACTCAATCGGTTTTGCTATAATGTTCAGAAAGGCTTTCTTTTGTAACGTTGCATCTGGCATCACCTTGAGGATGAAAGCTATGAAAGATTGGGCAATCATTGTGCTGTCAGGAGAAGACTGGTAGTTTCTATCCAAAATAAGGGATTGGCTAGATTAGCAGGGAGCTTAAAGGAAAACTCCAAGGTAAACCTCTCAGTGGGGGATTATAAGTAGAGCTGCTGTGTATTTGGCAATGCTCTGGCAATTATGCCTTGGAAAGGCTTCTTTGGCCTTTCTGCAAATAGCAAAAGGTTTCAGTAGAGTACAGAAAAGAAAATAAAAAAAGACTTGACCCAGCAATGCTGACACACTTTCCAGAGTCCCAGCCACAAGATTTCTACGAGGGCTGTTTTATTCGTTTTTCTCCTTCTTGCCTTTTGCATTTGCCACCATTTCTAAGATGCTCTTTCTGTTTCTCAGCTTATTACTTTTCTGAAGCAGCCAGATAAGGAGATAGTGTCATTCCATGGAAAAATAACTCTGCCTAGCAGCCAGAGCAATCAAAAGGTCCTCAGCCTCAGAGCTTCATTTCCCTGTAAAAGAAGTGGGTCCCTATGGTCTCCTTCTCTTCTAAAACTCCAGTGCCATTTTATTAATTCCTACTACTTGTACAGGACACACATTCCAAATTAAGCACGTCACACATGTACCTCATGTTCCTGAACATCACAGATCATACCATGGATACTTCCAATTGCCACCACATTGCCAAAAATCTATTGTCAGGATCAATTTGTGGCATCTGCTATGGCAGTGGTTTTATAACCCTCTGTAATATCAGAGTTTACTTTGTACTATAAGATGTAGAGAAAATTGGTATTTTCAATTATTATTGTTGGAAATATCCAGGATGCATTGTTTTGAAAAACTGCTACTCACTATAGTCACAAATCCTTGCTGGCACTTCTATTTTCACTGGTATCCTTCCCCATTTGCCAGGAATAAAAAGTTAGTAGAATGGGAACTTATGTGTCCAAATCTCTGCTATGTCTCAGATTCACAGTAACTTTGGCAAAGGAGATTGTTTTCTTCACCAGCTGACTCATTAACAGAAAGACTATAAAAGTTTGTTTAACTGGAACGAGAGGGGCAGGTAGTAAGGTCACTGCTGGCTCATCATTTCCCATCACCAGTGGTAGCTAACACCAAACGATGGAGTAAGAGTTCTGCCTGGCTCTTGCACATCTGCACACCTGTGTTCTATCTGCACATCAGAGCAGGAAAGCCATCCTTTCTCTAGGCTGTTACTTGGAAGAAGAAAAAACATTCTGAGGTTAGGTGGCTGGGTTAAAAGTCAGGAATCATCTTGCCTTTGGAAGAATCACAGGGCACTAATACTCAACCTTGGGCAATTTTGCCCTTAGGAAACATTTGGCACTGTCTGGAGAAATTTTTGGTTGTCACAATTTGGGGAGAGGGAGTTATGACAGGCATCTAGAGGATAGAGGCTGGGGATGCTGTTAAACATCCTGTAACGTGCAGGACAACGAACTATCTAGCTGGAATGTTAGTCGTGCCAAGGTTGAGAAGCCCTGCCCTAGGTGAAATAACACCCGCCTCTATCCAATGGGGGTCACTCTGCAGATCTGCTGCAATGAGGACAGCAGTCTCCCTGATAAAGCACTTTGAACTCCCTGGAAGAAGAACACTAGATTTAAGGAAACAACTAGATTTAAGGTCAGACCCATTAGTGAACATAACTGGTAAGTACCAATTTCTGGTTGTTTTTGGGGACAGAAACTTGCTAAGTCCTCTGAAAAATGGAAAAAGTCCCTGGTCTAAACTGAAAGATTCTATCGCATGACGCTAAGCATTTTTAAAAACCAGTCAGCAAAAACTCCTTTACATTCTAGCTGGTTAGAGAACAAAATGCTGGTGCACTAGATAGCCAGGCTTCTCTGCATGTACCTGCTCTCTCCTGTTTAATAGCAGTTCGTTTGTTGAGGCTTCTACCTCTGAGCAGCCTTCAAGGGATCTGAAACAAGCCTGGTATGGTTTCCTTACACTAAATGTGCTGGACTTCATTTTTCTCCAGCAAAAAAGGTGCTGTTCCACATCATGTAGATGAGGAACAAATGCTAATGGAACTGTTCCAGTACGGAAAGGAATTTTAAAGAAAATATATGTACATAACAAAACAGTTCCCACAGTCGTTGGGGGCTTGAGGGTGGTGGTGGTGTGCAAGACCCCATGGCACACGGGGAAGCCTGGGAGCGAGTTCATGATTTTATCACTAGTTCCATTATTTTAAAGCTTCCCAAAAGAAACTAAGCATTAAGCTTCAGAACTTCCTTAGCTAGTAAACTAAAAATGGTCAGTATCCTAACACTGACTAACCCTCATCTCTTCCCTGCCATACTGCTGTAAATCAGTTAATCACTACAAGATCTGCTCATGTAAAGTTGATTTCCTAACAAGGCAAAGAAAATGAAGTAATTCAATGGATGATTTGATAGTTGAGCAGACTGGGCAATACATAAGCACGAAATATGTTACGCCAAAATTTTAAAAGGTGTTTGTTTATGACACTTTAACAATTTCTAACAGGAAACAGTTTTCCCCTCATCCTCAAATTAAATCAGCATGAACAATTTTAGAGGTCTTATTTAATGCTCAATGACAGTGGGCTGTAATAAACTACAGTTACTTAAAAACCAGTGGCCCAATTGCTTGGCTGCTGGATGAAACTAAGCAACCTTTGGCAACAGTGAACAAATTCTGAAGTCGATGAACAGCTTGCTGTTAGCCTATAACAGGCTTTCATGGACTACGCGTGTTTTTTCATTGCTATACACAAACATAAAAATGAATCAGAGTGATGGTTGTACAACATTGTGAATGTAATAAATGCCACTAAATAGCACACTTTAAAATGGTTAATTTTATGTTATGTGTGTTTCACTACAGTAAGAAAACAAACAAATCAGGAGTCAAATCACTTTAATTGCTTCAGAAAATAAAATTATGGGAAGTATGCCCACTAAAGAAGTATCTACAAAATAGTACAATTCATGACGAAACAACCTTCTTATCATCCATGTTCAGATGTTTTATAGTAGAAGTGTATTCATGAGAAAAACCAAAGAAGACGAAAAGCTGAACGAGAGATTACTCAAAGCTGTGAGACAGTCTGGTAACAGGAGATCAGGATAATTTGTTTTCCTATTGTGATTGGTTTGAGGTAGACCAACGTGGAAGCTGGATTACAATGAATGTAAATGAATGAACTTTAACATCTTGGAACTGTTTGATCTTTTCAAGGGACTCAATATTTGGTCCTAAGTTGGTGTTCAGCTGCTGCAAGACCTGGTCATACAATCACTGACTAAACTAAGGCTGCACCAGGGTATGGCATAATCAAGGTCTTCTAGTGATGAGGTCTGAAGGCTCCCAGGTCTCTACTAAAGAAGGAATCTGAATGTCCATAAAGTAGAACTGGATGGTAGTGTGACCAACATGCAGCAATGGCTCAAATGTAAATGTTGAGTACACAAAATACATCTAATGAGGACTTCACTGTGCTTAAACTCTGCTGGATACTCAGTGTTACTAGCACGCATCCAGTGTTAACAGTAGAAAGGTTGTGAGATTGTCCTGGATTTTGACATAAAAGCTGCAAGTGAATATAAATGACATTCCTGTAAATGACCAGGAATGTCAATTTGCCAAAGTTCTCTAGGGGAAAACTCTCTACTGCAGCAGTGCAAGATGGACAGATAAGATGAAGGAAGCGACAACAAACACAAGTTTTAGATAATCTGCACTGGATATGCTTTGATTTTCCAAGATAGCTCTAAAAACTTCCACTTGATAAAAATTCAGCACTCCCTGTAAAAGACTGCTATGCCATCCAAACTCTGGAAATAACCCTTTCCCATTCCTCTCCTCTGAGGCGGTATTTTGCTGCCTAATCAAGACCTGCAAATCCATTCAGTCAACAGGACTTGCCCACTCGACCCCTGAAAAATGATTCTGCTTTCCTTGGGAAAATGCAGATGGCCTCATCTGTCTTTCCACGCTACAGTAAGTAGTTGGTGCCACAATACATTCTGGGAGCTCAAGGTCAGCAATAAGAGTCGACATTTCCTTATTAATACCAATGGAAAACTGATCTAAAGCGACCTTAAAAATGGAAAAACAGGCTGGGCGCCGTGGTTCACGCCTGTAATCCTAGCACTTTGGGAGGCTGAAGTAAGAGGATCACTTGAGGCCAGGAGTTCAAGACCAGCTAGAGCTACACAGTGATACCCCATCTCTTAAAAAAAGAAAAAAAATTTTTAGTCAGGCATGGTGGTATGCACTTGTAGTCCCAGCTACTCAGAAGGCTGAGGCAGGAGGATCACCTCAGACCAGGAGTTTGAGGTTGCAGTGACCTATGATGATGCCAGTGCACTCTAGCCTGGGTGAGAGAGTTGAGACCATGTCTCACACGTGAACAAACAAACAAAGTGCAATAAAAAAGACCAATTTAAGGAAACAAAAAGAAACTTCATAGTAGAGAAACCTGGCAGACTCCACCTTAACTAAATGATCAGAGTTAACACCATCAGTAGTATGCTGATATGTATGTGATAAGAAGGGCATGTCACCTCTCTGGTAATCTTCCCAGACATCCATAATCCCAGGCTAATCATAGGAAATCATGAAGCAAACCAAAATGGAGAGACATTCTACAAAATATCTGACCAATACTCTTCAAAGGTGCCAAAGTCATGAAAAATAAAGACTGAGAAATTGTCATATACTGAAGGGGACTAAGGAGACATGACAACTGTAATATCTCTCCCTAATTTCAATATTGTTGTGTCTCAGTGAATAAGGAAACCCAAGGAAAGGGAGAGAGACAGGGAAATGGCCAGTTGGAGCAGTCAGAACACACAAAACACTGATCGATTAAGTTCCCTGTCTTATATGGGCATAGTCTGTGGTGCCTCAAAACAATTACAATACTAACATCAAAGATCATTGATCACAGATCACTAGAAGAGCTAAAATAATAATGAAAAAGTTTGAAATACTTTCGTAATCACCAAAATGCGACGCAGTGACACAAAGTGAACACAAGCTACTGGAAAAATGGCATTAGTAGACTTGCTCGATGTAGAGTTGCCCCAAACCTTTAATTTGTAAAAAAAAAAAAAAAAAAAAAAAAAACCAAAAACAAACAAACCACGATGTCTGTGAAACACAATGAAGTGAAGTCCAATAAAACAAGATATGCCTGTATATGGCAACTCTTGGTAACATCTTAGCAACTTTTCTGAAATAGTAATCTATTCAGATTACTCAATATAAAATTTGAAAATCTTAATAAATGATAAAATTTTAAACTCTAAAACAAAAACTCCGAAGAATGAAGCAATAAACATTTAGGGAAATAGTATATATAAAATGAGGTAGGAACTTGCAACTCAGTTGCAAGTTAAATTATCTGCTTTTCCTCCATGGAATACCATTTTTACTTGAAAGAACGACCGGCAGATAAACTACTGTTATTCATACTTGATTATTTGGCACACATTTTCTCATTTCTTGAAAATGAATGAAGTAAGTCTGTCACTTCACGAACAACTGACAGTATCTGTTGCCAATGATAAATTTGGAGCTTTAGAATTATGGAAAACTTGTATCTACCACTGTGAGCTGGACAGGTTCCCTGTACTTAAAAGACTACTGGCAGTGATATTAATGAATGTGACTTGTTGATACTGTCTAATGAAATTAGTCAACATTAGAAGATGTGTATAAACCAGTGAACCAGTATTTTCCAAATGATTAATGTATGGTGCTATAGATCATCCATATTGGTAAAGAGTTATTCAAAGTACAAACCAGACCAAAGAATTTTAATGTAACAGTACAAAAAGTTTATTGACACAGTTTAGATTCTACGTTGCAACTGAACTTTAAGACACTACCACTGTTCACATTTTGGTGTAATATCACAGAAGGATAACCAAAATGATGAAAACAGCTATTAAAATAGTCCTTCCTTTTCCAACTACATATCTGTGTGAAGCTAAATTTTTTTCATCTAATTTAACCGAAACAACCTATCAAAATAGGCTGAATGGAGAAGCAGATATGAGACTCCACCTGCCTTCTATTTAAGCTGGACATTAAAGAAATTTACAAAAACTACAACGCTACTCCTCTAATTTTTAAATTACTTATTTATTTTATGTTAACATGTAATGGGTTTGTTTATTGGAAGTGAATTGCTAAATATTTCAAACTTTTCTCGATTTTAATTTCTTATACTATAAATGACAATACTCAATAATTTTGAAGAGTGTAAAGAGGTCCTGAGAACAAAAAGTTCAAGAGCTGCCAATTGAGGGTAACGTGCACACAAGATTCTTTTCTCCAATAAGAAAAGAAGCCAGATTCTTATTAACAGGGAATAATTCACACCATCAGTTCCAAAACAACAAAGCTCTGCACAGGCTGTGAAATGGGTTAAAGGTTGAATTTTTTGGTCTGTGCACTGATATTTTTTCCCCAAAGATTCTTAAAAAGGTAAAAAAAAAAAGACAAAACAACAACAAAACTACCAAAAACCCATGCCTTGGATTTGCCAAATGATTAGACCAATCTTTCTTGAGATTACAATGCAGTCACGACCTGTAAACAGTTGCCTGATCACCACCACCTAGTACTAACTGCTAGTGCTCAACTCCTATGAGAGTCCATCTTTTGTTCCAGAGATAACAGTCCTGAGTACATGTGGAGACATATTCAGGACCATTAAAAACATTAATAATTGGTTTTGAATTCAGAAGAAAAGGATAACAACCTCTGGCCCAACAGGGATGTGCTTCGCAGTCTCCTTGACCAAACCCAAGTTTTCTGAGTGCCAGTGTTTTGTAAGTACCATCTACAGTTTTCAGTGTTTTGTTTATTGTGCTATCAAACCTGCAAATGGATATGATCTGCTGAGACACAACAGTCTTGTACTTGGCTGAATCATGTATAGTTTCTACCTTTTAAAATGCAAATCTCCCAATAGAGCTTGAATACCTGTTTTGTGACTTACCCACATATATCTCTTATCACATCAAACAAAAGGTGACTTCTAGAAGGATGCCATTTCAGAAAGTAAACACAACAGTCCTTCTATTACAATACAGCTTTAATTCAGACTTGTGGACTCTGGGGTGGAAGATGAGGAAGAGCTGGAGGTATCTCAGAAGAGAGTAAGCCATCTAATTAAGTCTCAAGCCCTGACTGGATGTTGAATCAGACGGCTGGATAGTGAATAAAGTTCCTTGGAGCCAAAGTAGTAGGACAGATTCCCTGGTGCTAGATGAATAAAAGCCCTAGGGTAAACAGTTGAATAATTTTTGTGGGACTGGCAGATAAAGAAAGCATAAACCAATTTTCTTTTAAGATCAATTTACACATGTAGAATTAAACCCATCTAGGAAATGTATCAGTAGCATGAACAAATTAGGTTGTGTATAACTGGGGTCCATGAAACCCTTATCAGTTACCAAGGTGTCACCGAGGCCTCAAGGCTCCTGGATTATCCTGTCCAATTAAGATTTAAATAAAATTGGCTCAAACTACCATTTCATTTTTGGGAAAACACGCAATCCATACACTCTCTCTGGATAGTCTCGGTGTCTTTATTAGTTGCTTCCAGCTTCAATTTTTTTTGGTTTTGATGAATTCCTAATCCCTGTTCTGGGACTCATTTTTAGCACACACTGTCTATACACACATTGCTCAATATGTTGGGGCCTCATGACTTGATTCTGCCACCAATGCAAAGCTGTAGGCCATATCAAACTTTTACAGAAAGGCTGGGGAGAGATCTCAACCCAGCACAGTAAACGACTCAGAATTCAAGTATAACAGAAAATTAGCCATTTCTCTTTTGAGGAGGCCCGGAGAACTTATCATTGGCTACGCCTTCCCCTGAAGGTTGTAGAATGCCAAGAACTCTCCGAAATTGTATGTCAAATTTATATACATGCATATATATAATTTTTTTTCTAGGAGGTAGGTCCATAATTTTCATCAGATAGTCAAAGGCCTCACTCAAGATCCAAGAAAGGGTAAGATCTACTTTATATACAGATAAACAAAGTGCACTCTAATAGTAGAAAAAATTTTACCTCGGAAGAACTCAGGCTAGAAATGACTTCTGAAATTCTAAATGGCTTCTCACAGACAACCTTTCGAAAGCTCTTATTAGTAGAGCTTTCCCTGACTGCCCCAGGTTAGGTGCTTTGATCTCTAGCTTTCGAAAACACCATGTGCACACCACTATTACTGCATTGTAACACTGCCTATAATTCCTGTGTCCTTACTAGATAATCCAATTAGTGATGGGGAAATGCAAATTAAAACTCTAGGATTTACCATTTCACACCCATGACACGACAACACTGCCAATAGGAATCCTGCCAACGGCAGCAAGGATCAGAGCAATAGGAACTCTCATCTGTTGCTAGACTGGTTCAACCACTTCAAAAAACAAATTGAAGTAGTCTTCTTAGGTTAGCCTTTAAACATACTCTAGACTCAGCAAATTCATTCTTAATGTAGTTTTTCAAACTGTTGGTTGTAAGCCAATAAGCCTCAAAACAATTTAGTGGGTCACAGCCATTGTTTTAATGAAATAGAATGGAATAGTGTTACATTTTTACCTCATTACATGTAAGTATTGCATTTTACCTTATTATATGTAAGTATAATAAAATTTTTGTTTCAGTCATTTGTGTAGGTTAGTGTGTGTACATGTACTGTACCCATGATGAAAATATATTTCATAGGCAGAGGGTGAGAGGAGAGCAGAGGGAGAACCTTCTCTTTAAAAAAAAAAAAACAAAGAAATGAAAATATATTTCTTACTATGGGGCTATGGAAAAACACCTCACAAAAATAGCAACCTGGAGACACTCCTACAAGGAAATGTGTACATAGCAATATTTTTCCAACAGGAAAAAACTAGAAATAATATGGGAAAACATAAAAATTATGGCATAATCATACAATGGAATATAATAAAGCAGTAAATATATGAACTAAAGCTACTGCATCAACATGGTTCTCAAAATAATGCTGTGAAGTAACTCACAGAAAAATACACACTGCAAAATGGCACTTATTTCAAATTTTTTTTTACAACACACAATAGAACTGCCAAGGCATCTGTACCCTCCATAAATATACTGCAACACATGAGCATGTTCTCTACTTGTCTGGTTTCTTTTTGAATTTCTCAATGTCTGTTTCCTCTTTGGTTCCCCTGGTTTCCTTGTATTTGTTTTCATAACTTTTGTTACTTCTTTGCACTCTTCCTTCTCCTATTCTGCAGTATGCAATTATGGCATGGGCTAGAAGAATGGCCTAAGAAAAACAAGGAAAAAAGCCTATCTCGACCCATAATTCCCATACCTACAGGAAGTCATTTGCACACATGAAGCAACTCAGAAAAACCCAAGAATTCAATGAAATTATTTGTTCCCTGAGGTGCTTACGCCACCATCAAACACTTGTTAGTTCCTAGATTGTATGATCTACATAAATTACTTAATACGGTTATGGGACAGTCCTGGGTCAGTACTGTCATCTCCTGTTTCCACTTGTCCATCCTACAGGCTTTAAGGGCAGGCAAAAATACCCTTCATAATAAAAATCAAGTCTCCACACAGACCAATGGTCTTGTTCTCTACTTTGGGTAGAGAGGTGGAGCCAGGCTGTAGCTCTAGGTGTGTTGATAACAACACTGTGCTGAAAGATCAGTTGAGTGGAATTTAAAATATGGCATATTCCTCTTTTGAAGAGTCAATCTCCTATCTTCCAGGCAAGGCAACCCTATGTTATGGATTATTCTACAGAGTATCAACCTTTAAAATTTTATTCCTAAATGTGTAATTATATTTGACTTTTAAAAATACCATCGTAAGACTTCTTATTAAGAAATCCTCAGGTAAAAAAAGAGAGTAGGTGTGCTGACTTTTGGTTCGGAAAATATGCTCACCATAGCTCAAGAAAACATGTAACACAATAATGAAGCCAATTTCAACCTACAACACAAGCTGTAAGCTAAGGTACCCTCCAGAAGACTACTCTGCTCTTTATTCCTTCACTTATAAGCAAACCTAAGTTAAAGTTCTGTTTCTTAAGACGGAAAAGAATTGCTTTACTATGAAACTGTAGTTCACCGTGGCCCCTCTTACTAATGACTACAAATCTTCTGCCCCACAGGATTGTTTTATAAGGAACAGACACTAATTCTTTTTTTAAATAATGCTATCGCATGGAACCAGAGGGCAGGGCAGAAGGCCTCTGAAAGGACCAATGGCTGCAGCAAAAGCTCCAGCTGAGGTTTTTTTTACTATGGCAGTGGCATATCTAGTGGAAATGGAGGGTCTTATACCTTTTAAGCATACTGTTGGCTCTGAAATCCAGACACTTTCATCCTGACAATGCAGTGCCGTGAGAGCTGAAAATACTGACAGAATCACCACAGGGAAACAGGTGTAAGTGTTTGCACAAACTTCATTCAGGCACAAAGAATTGTGTAATGGTCTTTATCCAGGCAATGAAGTCAGGTTTGACAAATCCAGTAAGGTTTAAAAAAATAGCTTATTTTGTTTATCTAGAGAAAAATATAACAAGCTGAAGAATGAGAAGGGAATCTTTAAAATAGTTGGAGCACAAAAATAACCATTTTGTGATCCCCTTTTGTGACACTCACTTCCTAAATTGCTTATTAATACTTATTGCTCATCTAGTGCACAATCTATGGGGAACCAGAACAAATGCAGGAAGCATTTAACCCATGCAGAAAAGGGTGTTTGGGGAACACATCTGTCTTCTGGCAACTGTCCAGAACTGCTTAGCACTGACAAATGGGAAATTGATAGGAGTTCCCCAAAGATTCTCATTCATTCATTCAATAAATATTTACTAACAAACTATTGTGAACCTAGTACTGAATTGAGAATAGTGAGCAAACAGATTTGATTCATGCCCTCAGGGAGCTAACAGTCTAGTGGGGGAGAAGAGGTGAAATACACACACACACAATACCATGCAATTACAAACTGAGGTAAGTGCCGTAAAAGAAAAAGAATGAGGGGATATGAGAGTTCACGCCAGTGGGAACCTAATTTAGATTGGAGAGGTGTCTCCTGAGGTTCTTGTCCCCTCTAAATGTATGTGTCTGAAATAAAATAACATATTTTTTAAATCTGTTACTTTAAGCACCTTACTGCCAGGAGAAAGATAAGGGCTTCAGTTAGTAATTCACCTTTTAAAAAATGGTAATATACAAAGCAAAATATCCTGAAGTTACTTGAAAATAAGCCCCCATTTTACTCTCTGCTGTCTTTCAGATGCCAAATTCCCCTTCCCCTGAGACAAATACTATTGTTAGTTGCTTAAGTATCCTTCCAGAGACATACTAAACCTACAGTTCTCAACAAGTGGTGCAGGGACTCCAGAGAGACCCGAGATCTTCTCAGGGAGTCAGAAAGGTTAAAACTATTTTCATGACAACACTAAGACATCATATATTATATGCCTTTTTCTCTTACAAGTGTAGAGTGGAGTCTTCCCAAGGTTATAGGATAGGTGACGGTACTATCACTTTGATCACTAATGAAACCTGTGAATCAGCGCCCAGCTATATTCTAAGACAGATATTAAAGAGATTTGTAAAAATGTACAACAATGCCACTCTTTTCGCTAAATTCTTTTGTTTTGGAAAACACATTTGTTTTTCACAAAAATATGCTATTTATGTCAACATGTAATGAGTTTACCATTGTTATTTGAAAATAATAAATGTTTTAAGGTGGGCATGGTGGCTCACACCTGTAATCCTAGCACTCTGGGAGGCCAAGGCAGGAGGACTGCTTGAGCTCAGGAGTTCGAGACCAGGCTGAGCAAAAGTGAGACCCCATCTTTACTAAAAATAGAAAAATTAGCTGGGCGTCATGGCACATGCCTGCGGTCCCAGCTACTCAGAAGGCTGAGGCTTGAGCCCAGGAGTTTGAGTTTGCAGTGAGCTATGATGACTCCACTGCTCTCTACCCAGGGCAACAGAGCAAGACTCTGTCTTGGGGCAGGGGGATCTATCTATCTATCTATCTAGATATAAATAAATGTCTTAAATTTCTCAGTTTCAATTTCTAATACAGTAAATATCAATAGGTATCATAAGTGCTCCGGAGTCCCCAATAATTTATATGGATGTAAAAGAGTCCTAAGACCAAATAGCGTGAGAATCACTAAGCATTTGTAAATGTATGTCAATTGTTCATTGTTAACCCTGCTAAACACTGGCCATCTATTGCATCATTTTGGTGGATGTTTTGAGTGTTTTAAATAGATGGGTGCTGAGAAAGAAATCAAGTTACTTATTTGTGGCTACAAAGTATTGTGGATTATTTGGCTATTAACACAACACAAATTTCACCATGTGACTAGCTAGTTGTTTTTCTACATCATCTTAAATATTTGGTATATGTATTAACATGTAGAGTTACACTAAGCCTGTAAAGAGCTTACAAATCAGAAAGTAATCATAACTTATATGTGATATCTGAAATTGAATGGAAAGGTTAAATAAAAGAAAGAGGCTATTACTAAATGTTATAACATGTTAATGGAGCAGCTTTTTTGGACTAATCTTTCCCCACACAGATAACAATTATAAACTCTGGCCAACACATTACAAATTCTACCCTGTTTAAAGGCACTGGAGAGCAACCAAAACCAGGCAGAAATTGGAGTGGAGTCAATCCTTGGGGGAAAGGAACTGACTGTGTGAGATCTGAGTTAGCCCTTATGGCACGAAGGGGCTGGAATGCAAGCAGAAAGCTGCTTCTCTGTAGCTTGGGAACACAGTACCAAGTTTGGCTGTCAGAGCAGCTGGAAAGTCAGGGGGGAAGTCCCAACTCAGTAAGACTCACAACCCATAATCCATCAAAGATTACAAATGGCTAGTAAGCACCTGAAAAGATGCTCAATGTCATTAGTCACTGGGGAAATGCAAATACAATGAGGTACCACTACATACCTGCTAGGTAAAAAGACTGACACTACCAGGTGTCAGGGAGGAAGTGGACAAATGGAAACCCTCATCCATTGCTGATGGGAATGTAAAATGGTGCAGCCACTTTGGAAAACAATTAGCAACTTCTTAAAATTTCTTTAAACATAAATTTGCCATGCCACCTAGCAATTCCACTCCTGGGTATCAATTGTAGAGAAATAAAAACATATGTCAACACAAAGACTTGTACACAAATGTTCACGGCAGCATTATTCATAATAGACAAAAGTGGAAATAACCCAAATGTCCATCAACTGATGAATGGATAAATATAACGTGGTATATCCTTACAATAAAATATTATTTGGCAATAAAGAGAAATGAATTACTGATGAATCTTGGGAACATAATAAGTAAAAAAAGACATTAAAGGACTAGATAGCATGATTCCATTTATATGAAATTTCTAGAAAAGGCAAATATATGATAACAGAAAGCACATCAACGGTAGCCTGGAGTTGAAGATAGGAGCAGGAATTGACTGCAAATGGCAGAAGGGAACTTTCTGGGTGATGGAATGTTCTAAAACTGAATTGTGCATAATGGTTACTACTCTAAAGAATTTACTAAAAAACATTAAACTGTATACTTAGATTGGATTAATTTTATGGTATGATAAATTATCCCTAAAAACGTTTAAAAAAAAAATTCCTAGGGAAAAGGAGACAGGAGATAAAATGAGACTTAAAAAACTTATGACGCAGGCCGGGCGTGGTGGCTCATGCCTGTAATCCTAGCACTCTGGGAGGCCAAGGCGGGTGAATCGCTCAAGGTCAGGAGTTCGAGAGACCAGCCTGAACAAGAGCGAGACCCCGTTTCTACTAAAAAATAGAAAGAAATGATCTGGACAACTAAAAATATATATAGAAAAAATTAGCCAGGCATGGTGGCACATGCCTGTAATCCCAGCTACTTGGGAGACTGAGGCAGGAGGATCGCTGAGACTGAGCCCAGGAGTTTGAGGGAGCTAGGCTGACGCCACGGCACTCTAGCCCGGGCAACAGAGCCTGACTCTGTCTCATAAATACACACATACATACATACATACATACAGGTTTATTTATATATTTTAATACATAAAAACATTCCTGTAGTCTAAATTCACAGAAAGAACCTCTGTTTCTGAATCTTGCCTCTCAGGTATTTTGTTATATATTAGGATGAGCAGAGGAAAGAGTAAGTGTAATTTCAGACAGGGGGTATTATCTAACTGAAAGGTTTCATTTAGTAGGAAGAAGACGAAAACATTGATTAAATATATACAGGGTTTTAACAGTTTTAAGTTTCATTTATTTGTTAACTCTGCTCCCTATTTCCTCTGCTCATTTTATAATTTCCTTGTCCTAACATAAACTAGAAAGTGAATAATGTTATTTAAGGGGATGAAGAGAAAAATTACTAATTTTTATTGAACCCTTCAGTGTCGGGAACTGTATTAAGGCATTTTATCTGATTCCACTCTCAAAACAGCTCTATGATGTAGGAATTATGATCCCTATTTCACAATTGAAAGAATTAAGCAAAACTAAGATTTAAACCAGGCAAGTCTGTTTCAGTTAAAAGCATATATAATTATACTTTACTTACCTCCAAAGAAGGAGCCAGAATACTCATAGCATTCTCTTCCCTCTACTGTAAAATACAAGAGGCCCAAAATAATAGCTATAAGAAGGGTTTTAATCTGAAGAGTTTGACACAGATGGCTGGGTGTGGTGGCTCACACCTGTAATCATAGCATTCTGGGAGGCCCAGGCAGGAGTATCGCTTAACGCCAGAAGTTTGAGACCAGCCTTTAGCAACAACAAGACCCCTTCTGTACAAAAAATAGAAAAATTAGCCAGGTGTCATGGTACGATGACGCCACTGCACTCTAGCCAGGGACTCTTATCTCCAAAAAAAAAAAAAAAAAGAGTCTGACAACAGAGCTAAGAATCCTCAAATAATCAAAAAGAAAAACTCAACACAATCTAATGTTAACAAAATTCAGAGGTATACAGTTTTCGTATCTGTTCATGAATAACTCAACTGGGCAGCAGAAAAACACCCACAATTTCAAGACTCTAGCCAGGAGTGCTGACCAGCCTCAATAAAATGTCAACTTGCTGCCAAAGAATCCAGATCAGTAGAACTTTCCATTTCTCTAAGGAAGCAATATATAGTTGTCTACAAAATGGTTCTAGAATCCAACCAGAATCAGAAATTAAAAACAAAAAACAGATTAAGCTTTGGGCATCAAATATATGCTTTAAGAAAGAATTAACAGAAAACCTAAGCAAGATACTCTTATTACGCCTCAATCCAGGGTTTTAAGGTCTGGAAGCCAAACTACTTTTTCAACTGCTTGCAAAGTTCATTCAACTTTTCCTTGCAGGTTTTGTTTTATGGAAGAAAAATAAAAATACCCTCTTTGACAAAATGAAATAGTAACTTTTTCTCCTGGCATTGCTGTCACCCACATATTTAAAAGAAAACACACACACACACACACCCCCTTCAAATGCCTATTTGAATCCTAAGTAAACCAGAACATGTGTCAAGGAGGGGAAAACAAAAGCCTCAGCAAGGAACATTTAGTTTCAAAGTTCTAAAGGCAAAACTAACTGAAAGGAGAAATTCACTTTATCGACTATAAAAGAGAGAAAAAAGTTCATGACCTTGGTGTTTTAAAGGAGTTCCCAGGCATGGAATCAGATCATAGACTTAATTCCTGGTGTAGGAACTGAAACAGCTCTGGCCCAGAGATAAAATGGTGCTGATTTGCTTGACGCACCTATGCTGGAGCAGCTGCTTCCATCTGTCTACTTTCCTTCCTTCCTCTAAAAGCTACTTCAAGGTCTGGTTTATCCAGTTACATGTGCTAACTGAAAAAAGGGCACATTTCCCAGGCCACGTTTATGGAAATAACATGGTGACCCATTTCGACACTTTCACAAACAGACGTTAAATTGGCCAAAATATATTTAAATAATCTCATCTCATTCATTCTGGCTAATGCTCACAGGTTTGTTCTTTTATGGGACTTTCTTTCAAAATGACTGGCCTTATCCCAAATTTTATAAATATTAGGAAAGTTTTTGCACTGAAAAAGGAAATAATCGGAGAAGAGGGGGGCTTTTCAAAAGAATTTTCACATGGTGGGCATTATAAACACCTCTAAGCTAAGACACAGAACACTGCGTTCTTTTTCTTTGTGGCCCCTTATCCTGCTTAAACTCACTGTGTAACTGATCTTGAACAAAAGAGAAGTACAGTCTGAATTCCAGTTGGAGAAATACTCTATATTCAAAAGGTTTACTCCCCTACAAGACTGTACTGTGACTAGATATGAAGCCATTTTGTCCTTTACAAGGGAAGCCTTGACTTCCTCTACACAGTTCACTCATCCTAGTTGTAATAACGATTTCTGCTTGAGAAGAAAACTGTAATATGAATTTTACCACCTTCCCGAACATGAAGCAGTCTCTACAAACACACTGTTTATCAGAGAGAAAATGGTAAATAACCTAAATTCCCTATAGGGAATTAGTTTTGTAAATTATAGAACATTCAAAATAAAACACTGTGCAGCCATTAACAAGAATCAGATAAATCCATATGCACTAACGGGAAGTATGTTAGTGTGTATGTATTTCTGTATTGTTAAGCAAAAAAGGCAAACTTCAGGAAAATAGGCTTTGATGACTCCATTTATGTAAATAAAAACAAAAACCACCTTTTACACGCAAAAAAAGAATCTCATACACACATCCATACACAGATTACTAAATGCTTACAGAAAGGTCTAGAAAGAGCTATCCAATGAAAATACAATGGGAGCCACATATACAACTAAAAATTTATAGTAGCCATATTAAAGAATATGAAAAGAAACAAGTGAAATTATTTTTAATCCATTATTTAACTCAATATATCCAAAATGTTACTGTTTCAATAATGTAATTGATACAAAAACTATAAACTGCCCATATATGAAAATTAATTCAAAGTGGATCAAAAACCTAAACATAAAAGCCAGAGCCATTTAAAAAAAAAATAAGCGAAATCTTCTCAACCTTAGGCAGATTTCTTAGACATTACATAAAAAGCACTAACCACAAAAGAAAGAAAGAAAAAAAAAAAGAAAAAACTGAACTTCATCAAAATTAAAAATTTCTGCTCATCGAAACACACCATAAAAAAAAGAACAGGCAAGATAAAGACAGGAAAAAATTCACAGCATTTATATTCGACAAGGTATTCATACTCAGAATATACAAAGGACTCCTACAAATCAACAACAGAATGATAACCCAATAAAAATGGGCAAGACTGGAAGAGTCATTTTACAAAAGATGCATAAATGGGAAAATAAGCACATGAAAAGATGTCATCATTGTTAGTTTTCAAAGCAATGCACACTAAAACCATAGGAGATACCGCTTCAAGCTCACCAAAATAAAAGAGACTGACAATACCAAATGTGGGTAAGGAAACAGACCAAGTGGAACCCTCGCACGCCACTGGCAGGAAAATAAAACAGCACAACCATACTGGAGAACTGTTGGGCAAGTTTCTTTTTTCATGGAGACATGTTGCCTGGCTAGAGTGTCACTGTGTAAGGCTAGCTCACGGCAACCTTCAACTCCTGGGCTCAAGCCATCCTCCTGCCTCAGCCTCCCGAGTAGCTGGGACTACAGGTGTGTGCAACCACGCCTGGCTAATTTTTTCTATTTTTAGTTGCCCGGCTAATTTCTTTCTATTTTTAGTTGCCTGGTTAATTTCTTTCTATTTTTAGTAGAGACGGGGTCTCACTCTTACTCAGGCTGGTCTCAAACTCCTGACCTCAAGCAATCCTCCCACCTCCGCCTCCCAGAGTGCTAGGATTACAGGCATGAGCCACCATGCCCGGCCTCGCAGTCTGTTAAAACATTAAACATACATCTATCTATGAGCTAGTAATTTCATTCCTAGGTATTCATGTACCTAAGAGAAATAAAAACTATGCCTTCAAAAAGACCTGACAAAACCCCACAGGTTCATCAATAGGATGGATGTATAAAAACTGTGGTATATTCATAAAATGGAAATAAAATGGAATGAATGACTGATATACACAGCGACATGGATGAGTCTCAAAAACACTATGTTCAGTGAAAGAAGCCAGACACATAATGTCAAACAATGTATGACTTGATTTACATGAAATTCTGGACTAGACAAAACTGATATATCATAATAAAAATCAGTAGTTACGGGGACAGAGGGTACAGGGCAGAATCTACTGGAAAGGGGCATGAGGAAACTTTCTGGAGTGACTGACTCATGCTATATCTTATCCTGAGTGGTGGCTACATGGATATGTGCAACTGTCAAAACACATTTAACACTAAAGGCTCCTGTGATAACTAACCTACCTCCTGTCACGAAACTCAAATGCTATGGGAACCACAAAGCAGTACTTAATGAGTGCTGTTTGATACATGATAAGTAGATGAAGATTGAAAAAATACTGAAATTTGGAATATGGAGAATGTCATTAAAATGCTCTCCATCATTCTTCTACCGTTATATTGTGAGTCCACGTAAATCTCTTCAATTTATTTTGCTAACACAATTAAGATGATACCCTTGTGTCTCTGAAATCTTTCTTTATAGCTCACCCTTTTCTTAAATATTTCCGATGAATATTTACATAACAAGGCTTCCAACTAAAGTAACAAGGAAACAAAACAAAAAAAAAGGTGGCAAGAAACTAAGTTATGACACAAGATATAAAAAAAAAAAACTTCTTGTGTTCAGATACAGTCTAGTAAATTTATTAATAGTTCCAAAGGAGGAAAAACATGAAGCCACTAAATATGCTGATAACTGAAAGTCAAGGAAATCATTCAAAAAGGCCAACAGTTTACTCCCCACCTATCCTGGTTCACTCAGTTCTATTAATACTTTTCTTCCAAGGCAGTAAAAGCTGTAAGAAAATCCTCCAAGGCAACAAATAGGTAGTCACCCCAAATTGCCTTAGCAATAAAGAAGACATCATGCCAAGTGGCAGAATGTTTAGCTCACATCCCTGTAATGTCCCCTACAATCTATTCCATCTACTCCATCCAGCAACTTTGCTAGTGGTCACCAGCCACAGCCTGAACACTTTAGTGATGGGGCACATCATACATCAAAATCCCTTAAATACATTTTAACCCGGGCACCTAGGCTAAATGGTACAAAACAACCAAAAGGGTTTCCTGTTATCCATAGGCAACCCAAAGTCAAGTGCAGGAAAGGCTGAGGGAATGCCATGTGTTTCCTGACTAGGAAACAAGTCTTCCAGACACACAGCAGGACTTTTGCACACTCTGACAGGGATGTATGTTGTGAAATGTATTACTGTGGAAATAACACTTCAAGTCAACCTGAAATAAAGAAATAGCAGGAACTGCAAAACAGGTCTTGTGGAATGAGTAAAGAACTTCTTACATGTCCATGCTTGAACTATGGCATGATTAAGCTGAAATAAAATGTCATTCCAAACATATAACAGACATTACAGTCTGTTTCCGGGGTCAGTTACTTGCTGAACACAAGCTGTGGAAGCAAAACTACCCGGCTTTTAAGGCTAAGACTGATAGGAGAATATACACAACCAAAAGAATAAGAATTAAATCTCCACAGATCAAAGTTTACCCATGACTTTTTAAAAATGGTGATAATTAATAAAAGCTATTCATTTACTCATTAATTCAAATATTTATAAATTATTTACCACACAACAGGCTGAACACACAAAGGAAAGACAAGCTCTACGCCCTCAAGCTCAGTGTAGTAGTGGAGACCAAGTAGAGTACAATACAGTTAAGTACTAGAATGAAGGTTACTAAACAAATGCAGTTGGAAAGGAGTATTAGCTAGGATTTTTAGATGCAAGACACAGACACTGACTGGCTAACATAGACAGAAAAGGAATTTATTTAAAAGACATTAGTGTTGGCCAGGCATGGTGGTGCATCCCTGTAATCCTAGCACTCTGGGAGGCCCAGGTGGGAGGAGCACTTGAGTTTGAGACCAGCCTGAGTAAGAGTGAGATCCCATTTCTACTAAAAATAGAAAATTTAGCCAGGCATGGTGGCGAACGCCTGTGTCCCTACTACTTGGGCAACTGAGGCCAGAGGATTGCTTAAGCCCAGGAGTTTGAGGTCACCGTGAGCTATGATGACGCCACTGCACTCTAGCTGGGGCAACAGAGTGAGACTCTGCTTTAAAAAAAAAATCTAAAAATGTTAAAATCATAAAGAGCGCATTCCCCAACAACAATGTAATAAAACTAGAAAGCAATAACAGAAAGACAACAGAAAACCCCCCAAACACTTGAAAATGAAACAACACACTTTTCAATAATGCATGGGTCAAAGAGAAAGTCTCAAGGGAAATAAAAAAAAAAATACATAATGAACAGAATGAAAATGAGAACACATGTATTAAAATTTGTGGGACACAACTAAAGCAGTGCAGGGGGGAAATTTATAGTACTAAATGCATACACTATAACAAGGAAAAGTCTCAAATCAACAATCTAAGCTCCCAACTCAAGAACCTGGTAAAGAGCAATATATATGCAAAGCAAACAAAAGCAAGGAAATAATTATGAATGGAAGTCAATGAAATTGAAATCAAAGACAACAGAGAAAAAGCAATGAAACAAAGAGCCAGTTCTTCGAAAAATCAATAAAATCGATAAATCTCTACAAAGACTGACCAAAAAAGAGAGAAGACATAAACTATGATTAACAGGAATGAAACAGGATAGCACTACAGACATCAAAAGGGTAAGAGAATGCCATGTCAAATACATTGGACAACTTAGACAAAATGGATCAGTTCCTCAAAAAACACAAACTACTATAACATACACAATATGAAATACATAATTTGAAGAGCCCTCTGTTAAGGAAACAGATTGTGTCATCTAAAAACTCCCCGAAATGAAATCGCTAGATTAATGGTTGCCAGAGGTTAAATAGGGGGTAAGTGGAAAGTGCTTGCAGCTATAAAAGAACAATATGAGGGATTCTGGTAGAGATGGAAACGTTCTGCATTTTGACTTTATCAATGTCAATATCCCAGTTATCTTATAGGATGGCACCAGAGAGGGAAGTTGGGTCAAGGGCACAAGGAATCTCCGTGTATTATTTTAAATGACTGCATGTAAGCCTACAATGTCTCAAAGTAACAGGTTTAGTTTTTTTTAAAAGGGTATAGCTGGGAGGCCGAGGCAGGAGGATCGCTCAAGGTCAGGAGTTCAAGACCAGCCTTAGCAAGAGTGAGACCCTGTCTCTACTCAAAACAGAAAGAAATTAGCTGAACAACTAAAAATATATAGAAAAAAAAATTAGCCGGGCATGTTGGCACATGCCTCTAGTCCCAGCTACTTGGGAGGCTGAGGCAGGAGGATTGCTTGAGCCCAGGAGTTTGAGGTTGCTGTGAGCTAGCCTGACATCATGGCACTCTAGCCCAGGCAACAGAGCAAGACTCTGTCTCAGAAAAAACAAAAGGGGGGGGGGGCACGGTATAGCGTCATTCACAAAATCCAAGAGGATTTAAGAAGTAAGTTCAGAGGCCAAAACAATATCCTAATCACACCGCCACAGACCTGGGTTGGTGAGGACACTGCTCCTGTGGCTGCCATGCACATGCTGCAGCCAGCAGCCCCAAGTGGGCCCAAGAGGATTCTTGGTGTTCTTGCCTCTGCCTCACTAGCTGTGAACTCAATGTCCTGGGCAGACGTCTGACTTCATGAAGCTGAGATTCACAACTGAAAACAAGCTGCAAAGGAGCTGGAAATCAAGGGTTTTGAATTTTCAGCTTCTTGTCTCCCACCAAGGGTGGTATCTATGGGGTTTCTTGAAGATTTCTAAGGGGTCAGATACCAGACAGACAAAATAAAGGTCCACAATAATGGAGCTGTAGGGGGCAAAGATTTTCAAGACAGACATTAAGATGAAGCCAAAATGGGCTACAAATAGACTGATAGGGATGTCGGGGAGTTTTGAACATTTATGATGTTTTAGAGATCATGTAAGAAAATATTCCAAGGGGCTGGGTGAGGTGGCTCACATCTGTAATCCCAGCACTTTGAGAGGCCAAAGAGGGGGGATCTCTTGAGGGCAGGAGTTCCAGACCAACCTGAGCAACATAACAAGACCCTGTCTCTACAAAAAATACAAAATTTAGCCTGGTGTGGTGGTACGCACCTGTAGTCCCAGCTACGCAGGAGGCTGAGGCAAAAGGATGGCTTGTGCCTGGGAGTTTGAGGTTGTGATGCCATTGCACTCTAGCCTGGGCGACAGAGCAAGATTCTGCCTCAAAAAAA
>RJWJ010016118.1:0-34995 GCA_004363605.1 Indri indri
GTATAATACAAATTTTGTTACTATTTACGAATGAGAGAAATTGTCGTTTATATTTAAAGTGCTTTTATAGTTTTTTTAGTAACTTTTTTATATCAGATGTGTTCACCAGTTCATGATAAATTATCTTTATGATCTCTGACTTATTTTGCTATATTACACAGTTATTTCACTCAATGATTTCTGAAAAGAGCTCTTTATGATTTAGAACCAAATAAAATTTATATTGTTATAACTACATTAATAAATATTAGATAATCCTCTTATAAATTGTTTTAATGAAACTATGTGGTATCTAATTTTTTTCTCTTACTAAATACACTTATAACAATATTATGGTGAATAAAATCCAACCCAACTTGGAGGGTTTTTCACTTCTGTTTTTTGGGGTTTTCTTTTTTGGTTCATATTACTAAAAATATGTATAATTTTAATATTTGCAGCCGGTTTTAGAAGAAGCTTTCGTCTTAGTAGGAAAGATAAGAAAACAAACAAATCCATGTATGAATGCAGGCGGAGCGACCAGTACGACACGGCAGACGTGCCCACATACGAAGAAGTGACGCCATACCGGCGACAGAATAACGAGAAGTACAGACTCGTTGTCTTGGTTGGTAAGTGCTCGTTTCTGTGTGTGATTCTGAGGAAGGAGGTGAAGTTGTACGAACTTAACTTCAAACCATATCACCCTGGAAGTTTTCAGGCTAAAGTCCCCTCATCTTGAATGCTTTTTGTCTGGTCTCTAAATTGAAATATCTTGTCGTTTGTACTTACATGCCATTCAGAGACTTTTAAGGTGTCTGTGAAGGATGGTACTGTCCTTCTAGTGGAATCTTGTAGGAGAGCAGGGAGCAAACACCACCACGATATAGTACACATATCAGGGCAATTAAATCGTAGAAATGAATATTTTTAACACGATGCAAGTTCCTTTAGAATCATTTTGAGGCAACAGCATGGTATAAGCTTCCTATGGCATTTAGACATTCAACGAAATAAAATATTATGGCAGAACTCTTTCCAGGACATTTCAAGCTGGAAGTCAGTTAATGAAACTACTTTCAAGTAGTTAATAAACATGGAGTTCTGTTGCACAGTACATGTGCAGCTGTCAATCACCTGTTCCTACAGTTCCCTTAGAGAAGGTATAAACAAGAGGAAGGATGCCGAAGGAAGGTAAAGCAGTTATTGGTCTGTTCTAGTTGCAAGACACCGAGCAGGTCTCTGTTAATTTGGGATAGAGCATAAGGAGATCTCCATCCTTATACTTACTAAGTCCAAAAACTGTGCACTCATCCTTGGTCTCTCACATCCAATGGCGCCGGAACGAACACCAGTAGTGAGTATGTCAGGTCCTTTAATACTGTCCCAGAGGGGCTGATACTTTCTTTCTAGTGTTTTTTTCTGTTTTTCAAATTCGATCATTTCTATTGTTCTATCTCCAAGATCCCCGAACCTTCCTTTATCATTTGCTATTTAGTCCACCAAGTGAATTTTTCCTTTCAGACGTTGCATTTTCTCAGTTGTAAAATTATCAACCAATTCCTTTTCATAGTTTCTGCTTATTTGCTAAGGACTTTATTTTTCCATCAGTTTCAGGTATGTTTACCTTTGCCTCATGAAGCTTAGTTAAGATAGATGCTTCGTTGTTTTGGATAATTCTAACGTTAGTCATTTTGGCATTGCCATCTGTTGATTGTGTTTTTCCTTGAGAATTTGTCACTTTTGTATGTTACATAATTTTGTTCTGTATCCTGGACATTTTGAACATGATATTGTATAGATTTTGGGTGGAAGATGTTAAATTCTTTAGCAGGGTGTCAGCCTGCTTAGGTTCATTCTGTGTGCGTCAGTTCAGTGTTCGGTCTTTGCTGCTTTGGGTCTGTTCCACGCAGGTGACCCTCGGGTCACTCAGAGACTGATGCTGTGGTTTAAGTCCGAATCCATTTCTCAAAGCCTTTGTTGTGCTGCTCTGGGTTCATCACACTCACGCACAGCTTAGAGGTGAGCCCAGAACTTCTGTGGAGTTGTCCCCACTCTGGCCACCGCCCCGCTGTGCAGCTGCCTAGAGAGGGTGACTCATCCTCAGGCAGAGCCCTAGATGAGACATGTCTTAGTCTGTTGTGTGTTGCTATAAAGTAATACCTGAGACTGGTAATTCATAAAGAGAAAAGGTTTATTTGGCTCACAGTTCTGCAGCTGGAAGACTGGGCTTCTATCGGGTGCGGCCTTCAGGCTGCTCCCGGCGGAAGGTGACGGGGCACCGGCATGTGCAGAGATCACAGGGCCAGAGAGGAAGGAAGCGGGAGAAGGGTCAGGGGTCAGGCTCTTTTTAACAACCAGCTCTCTTGGGAACTAATACCCCGACCCCGGGGAGGGCAGTCATCTGTTCATGAGGGATCCCCATAACCCAGACACCCCCGCCAGGCCCCAGCTCCAACCCCGGGGTTCAAATGTCAGCATGAGGTTTGAGGGAACAAACATCCAAACTGTAGCAAGAGGGAACATAAAAATGGGAACCTCATCATCTCGGGAGTCACTTCTCCAGGTGTGCCTCCCGTCCGCATTCTGCCTGCTTTGTCTGCTTTCCAGAGCCCTCGGCTCGTTGCCTTTTGTACACTGTCGAGAGGGTTTTTTGTATTCAGTGGGGAGACAGACTTTGGTGGGCTTTCCCCACCACAGTGGAGCTGGAACTCCTGAAACTTTAAACTCCTCTCCCAGATGCAGCGTGGCCTGTCTTCGTTGGTGGATCTTAATCAGCCTCCTCCAAACTGGGTGATGTCACCCCAGTCATCATGTGTCCTGGTCAGCACTGCCGAGGGTCATCGGGACAGAACAGTATCACAGCGTCGTCCCAGCTACCCTTTCAGATAAAGTAATGCTCCAGAAATACATATCGCAGCAGTCCATTGTCAGCCCCAAACCTGGGCATTTAGCATGCGCTGCACGTGAAGGCTAGTTGTCTAGATCCACGGTCATTGAACTAAAACGCGTCCGACCGGAATCTTCAGTAATCAGATTCACTGAATTGTGGGCACTTCAGTTGCCCCGTTTCCCCTTTGCCATTTGATCCTTGGGTCCCTGACACTGAATTCTGAACTGAGTGAGGACTCTGTGGGCCAGACAGTCCCCTCCCCCTTCTCACGATACTTTCACATTCCTAAAGCCCCCTCCCCTTTTTTTAAGCCCTGTGATGTCAGTCTTATTGCGGTACTGCAGTTTCTGTCTCCTGCTTGGAATTCCTAGGGTCCTAATTCTCAGAGGAGATTTCCGGTTTAGATCAACAGGAGTGTTACCCCCATGATATTCCTGAACCAGAGATGCTGAATGTTGATGCTCCCAAGTGGCACAGTCAGGGAACACGCATGTTCCCATTGCTATGTGCTTGTCACCCCACCGGTGTCGCCTCATTCTTTGGAGGCTCCCAGCCCTTGAGTGAATAATTAATTGCATTACTTCAGTGACAACCGGTGTCTCTCTTTGTACTACTTAGGTGGCTCTGCTGAGCTCTATCACGTTTCATTACCCTCTGCTGTTCCCAACTCCTTCCATACATTTCCATCTTAGTTTTTCAGTTTTAACTTATTTCTCAAGTGGGTCCTGTCCTTCCTCTGTGCTGTGGAACAACAATAGCTAAGGGCTGTGCGTGAATTATTTCCTTCAGATAAATAGTTTTATTATCCCCACTTTACAGATGAAGAAACTGAGGCACAGAGAGACGTAAGTAACTTGTCCAAACTCCCACAAACACTGAGTTGTAGAGCTGATTCAGACCCGAGCAGGTGGAGGAGACCACAGCCCTCTTATCTCACAGCGGAATGTGGCTTCTGACCTCAAAATCAGGGCAGTATGCTCCGTGCTAGAAATACCTTACTTGTCTTTTTTCCACTTTGATTTAAGGCCTGTCTATTCATTTTCCTGACAAGTACCTCCTCACTTGCTGAAAGTTTTGATCTGGGTCCACTGAAAGCATCTTCCATTCACCTATGTCCCATCCACTTCCTGTGCCTTGAGCCGGAGGCTTCTGCCGTCGGCCCCCCTGGGTCAGTGCGGCAGGCTGGCCGGGCTCCCGTCTGCTCCCTACACGCTAATTCCGCACCGCCCGGGCAGCGTCCCCTGTTGCACACATCCTTGCTGTTTCACTCTCCTGCTCCTGAAAATTTGCCAATAAATTCCTAAAGTATTCTACACTGATTTTCTTGGTTTTTCCCTCTGAAACCTGTTCACGGTGTCCGCAGACCACCTGGGAGAATTCTCCGGGCCACCAGGAAATGTTCTGTGCTTAACCCAACTATCCGCTGCCTGCAGAGTTCGGAGATCGATGGTTTTGATAGCCACAGTCAGAGCGAGTCTTGGAGAATATAGAGGGAGCTGTTCCTACCCTTCCCTTCTGACCTCCAGTGCTTGCTCCAGGGCGTCTCAAACTTGAGTCCTGTGTCCAGTCCCCTGGGGGTCTTGTCAAGATGCAGCTTCTCCTCGGGCAGCCTGGGGTGGGGCCAGGGAGCCTGCATTTCTAACAAGTTCCCAGATGATGCTGTTCTGCTGGTGCTGTGGATTAATCAGGGAGCGCATTTTGCTTTTCACCTGTTGCTGCTGGTTGGGATGCGGGTGTCATACTGTATTAGCACTAGCGCTGTGCACGGGGAGAAGCCCTGTTGGAACGGGCTCAGTTGCCGTTACCTTCTTTGGTTGGCAGGTGTGAACTGGCCGCAATTTATTTTGATTTTCTGCTTTTCTCGGCATTGCGTTTCAGTTTTGTGCCTTCCCACGTATGTGTTATAATGATGGTTTAAAATCTTTTGGTTTTGTGTTAATCTGTCTGCTGCTATTCAGGATTTGCTTAGTGATAGTTTAGGTTTGATTTGCCTGTTTTGACCTACTGATTTATTATTTTTAGCCTTTATTCTGAAATTGCTCTAGGAAAATTATTTTAAACTCTTTAGCCCCTAACACTTTATTTCCCTAGTTTGGAGCAATTGCTGGTATAATGCAGTATTTCTTAAGCCTCTAACAATTGCATTATAACAAAACAGACTTATAACAAAACAGAATATTCATCTTACTCTTTTTGTCCTGTTAGATTCCTTATTACGCTCAGCTAAATAGTATATCCTGTATCTTACGTGAAAAATAGAGAAAGAAAATCATGTGAACATGTTATATTAATGCAAACTTCTTAGTAATGTTTCCACTAGAGGAAGGCTCTCTAAACCTTCCAGATTCAGCCCCTTACTGACTGAACACTCAGCTCCTGTGGCCTCTGCAATGCGACAGTCAGCAGTGCAACCTGGTGACAGCCGGGGTCGTTTTATGTAACTCTCCTTCAGAAGTATTTCCTATTATTCGCTTTCTTCTTTGTATTCCTTGCTCAGAACATCTTTCTGCTTATGTGTATGCACGTTTGAACTATCAGAGGTTTAGAGTGTATTGCCTGGAGAAATCCCTGTCTGTTTATGTCTGTGAGGCAGGATGGAAGGTAAGAAACGAGCCTCTGGGACCTGATGAGCTGCCTTGGAATCTCTTCTGCCCTTCAGTAGTCATGTGACCCTGCACAGGAGTCATGTGACACCACAGTTTACATTCTCTGGGCCTCAGTTGCTTTAACTGAAAAAGGGATGTAATAGGAAACACCTGCTTGCTGTGTTTATTTTGAGGATTAAACAAAATAATCTTTGCAAAGACTTAGACCAATTCTTGACACCTAGTAAGGTTTTAATAAAAAGCAGTTCTGACACATTAACTGAAAATATTAATAAGATAAACATGAAATGTTCAAATATCAGTAGGCTTCTGAATGTTCAAAACACTTATAAGTTAGATTATTTAGCAGTTGATAATCTGAAAGTGCTAATCAAGCAATGGATACACATTTTGAAAGTTCTGGATTACTCCTGAGTTAACTATTTACTTTTCATGATTATAAAAAATTGCATACTTAGGAAATCACTTTCGTGGCTCCTACAATGTGTGTAGGAAGGTGGAAAGAGTATAAGCATTGTGATCCACTCGAACATCATTTACTTTCTCCCAGTGTTTTCAAAGCCACTGGGAAAAATCATGTTTGCCTTGAAATTATTTGATAAATATGGTCCAGAAGGTACAAAGTGTTACGTTTTCTATATTATTATCGTAATACTACATAATTTTTATTCTTGGATTTACTGTTCAGGAAATAACAATAGACCAAGTTGTTACCATGGCAGAAATACGGCAGTGGAGGAGTTCGAGCTTTGATCAGGAGTATTTAATTTTCTCTTCGTTTTGTAAATGTGTTCTTCCTAAGCTCCATGTTAGCCCCTAAAACATCTCAGTGATAGCTTCTGTTAATAAAGTCCCTCTGCATTTAAAAGTATTTTCTAAAAAAAGTATGTTAAAACCAAATGTCAGGCATTTAGTACATTTTCCTACATGACAAGTTTTATATTTAATGAAATCTGACTTTTTAGAAAGTAAAGTAATGAAATCACTTAATTTGTAGGGGAGGGAGCGGGGAGAAAGGTTTGGTGTTAAAAAGCTACTAAAACACTTTTTATGGCTTAAGCCAAAACAAGAGCAAAAATTCATCTTACAGATATTCAGACAGATTGTGACTTGTTCTGCCTGGTTAGGAGGCATAAGAGGAAACTAATAATAAATCTTTCTGTATTTTTCATATTTCTAGCTTGAACATTAAGTGCTATTCTGCCCTGCTTTGTGCTGAATCTTAATATGCTGCCCAAAGACAGCTCGTAGAGGTCGTTTGAATAAATAGACATTTATAAGATACTTGTTATTTTTCCGTAAAGCTATGGCACAACACAAAGCCCCCCAGAAAAAGCAGAGAGAAAAGTCAGCACTAAACCTAAAGGCCAATGTTAATATGTTTATTAGAATTCTTACGGCTTTTTGTTGAACTTTGAAGGCTTGTAGGAATTCGAGTATACTCTGGAGGATTTTATATAGATAACCGTGAAACCAAAAGTCATAATCAAATTCATGAGTGTGTGATGGATTTAAAATTACAATCCCTGATGTAAAAGATAAATGTGATCTTTATTAGAATCACAGTGGGCTTTTTATGCCCTTGGTCTACCTTAAATATTCAGACATGATTTCTGGGCATAAATCTCAGTTTTGTTCATTCAGCTGATTTCTGTGGATACCGACTATGCTGGACACGCTTCTGGGCTCATAAACGTTTTTGCTATTGCACTATTGACGTTCTAATGGAAGAAGATAGACCAAAACATTCATAGTAAGTTAGTAATAAATAACAGAGTCACTTATATAGTTGTCAGACGGTAAGTCTGATCAGTCTAGAGAAGGTAAAAGTGGAACGGGGAGGGGAACAGAGAGCTGGGACAAGGACAGGATGGATCTTGAATGGAATTGGGAGATCACAGTGAAAGGCCACGGCACGAGCAGACGCGGAAGTGGAGAAGTTCCCCATCCCTCCTCCTGCTTAGCGAAGGAAGACTCAGGGGTGGTTCTATTTTGACCTCTTAATTTTATCGCACTCTTTTCATGGCTCTGAGACAGAGGCGAGATGAGTGTCAATCTATGCAAGTCCAGTGTAAATAGCTGCTTTGGAAAAATATTGCTCTTTCAGCAAACTGCCCACTCTAGGTTTGCTCACTTCTCCCTTTCTCCCGTCCTTCTTTCCAACATTGGCATACTAATCAAGGCTTTTTAAGTAATATTTTTCTCCTGTTCTGAAAGCAACAGAAAAACAGAAATCTGCACCTCTGTCTGGGCTTGTCATGCACTGCTAAGTTGTTAGACTTGTGACATAGTTTGATTCCAAGGGAACTTTAAATTTGGTTTTATGGATAGATTTGTCACTGTCAAACACAAAAATCCAGCCATCCACTAATACGATCACTCAAGACCGAGGGTCAAATGTAATAGCATGGTTGTTTTTATCTTATGCCTGGAACAACAAAATAGCAGTGCTGCAATATGATAAAGAGACTTTTTATAACGTGTCTGATCTGAGGGTTACGTAGAGATTTCACTTGACATATCTGGCAGTAAATCAAATGAATAAGTGTGTTTTTTCAGGTTACAAAAGCAGTTTGGATATTTATCACAGACTCCAGTCATTCTGATTTTTTCTCTGGATAATAAGAGTAACAAGTCATCTGGCCAATACCATAAAAACGTTTGGGGGGAACGTGGAAGAATTTTCACGTGGAGCAGCACAGGTATGCTAGAGTTGAGCATGGCAGAAATTCACGTCCATTCGATACCTTTCCATGTGCTGTGCCGTTTTTATGTTTGTGCCAAGATGTACAAAGATCAATAGCAAAAGTGAGTAGTACTTGGTCAGAGCAACAAATGTTTTCTTTAACATACAGCTTAATATTGGGCAGTAATCCAAATGTTGGACCTAAATCCAAATAAAAAGGGATTTGTCATTAATGCATTATGACTGTTACATGAATATACAGTGTGTTAAAACTAATTTGGCTATCTCCACCTGCCTGTATTTCTCTTTGTAGTTTCTTTGCCAACATATTATTAACACTATAATCTTTAGCGTGATTGTCTTTTCATGGGTAAGGTACCACTCACCTATATTTAAATCATTAAATTCAAGTTGATACTCAGCCTTAAGAAAAACTGTACCTAAATTCTATGTTGGACATTTACAAATAAAAATTACTTTATTCTCTCACTCTTTGTAGACTACATGAAAGTCATTTCAAAAAAATCTGTACCACATTTCATTGATTTCAGTAAGATTATTTTCACAATAATAGTACATTATTCTAATAAATATTCACTTAGGATGTGCACACTAACACATAAATAAGTAGATGGTTGAAGCTTCAAAGTACAATGCCTTAGAGAATAGCTGTCAACTTTTTTTCCAGTAGAAGAACATCATACTGATATTTTAAAGCATTATTTCAGTGCACTTACAGTTTCAAGTACTATTCTAGTCACTGGTGTTTTACCTCAAAACTGTCTCCACTCAATTTAGTTTTTTTGTTTGTTTCTTAGTTGTATATGTGTGTTTCAGATCCAGAAAGTAGATCTTTTTTGAGGCAGTGTTTACAGAATAAAAACTTTTATGCATCAACTGTGAACTAATTTTGAAAGTATACTGTGCTAGCATTCTTTTTTGAAAAAAAAAAAAAAAAAAGAGAGAGGGTCTCACTCTGTCACCCAGGCTGGAGTGCAGCGGCACCATCATAGCTCACTGCAGCCTCAAACTCCTGGGCTCAAGTGATCCTCACACCTCAGCCACCCAAGTAGCTGGAACTACAGGCACGTGCCACCACATCCCTCTACTTTTTAAATTTTTTGTAGAGACAGGGTCTTGCTTTATTGCCCAGGCTGGTCTCAACTCCTGTCCTCAAGCAATTCTCCCTCCTCAGCCTTCCAAAGTGCTGGAAGTACAGGCTTGAGCCACCGCACCCAGCCAGTGCTAGCGTTCTAATAAAAATATATTTCTTGTTTTGTATACATAAACATTTGTTACAAATCATAAACACTTAAATGTGGAATAAAAAGAATATCTGAAGTAGAACAGAAAAAACACTCAATGAGGCAGCAATATCAACCACCTCAGGAGTCGTGTGGGGAAAAGGTATCATATATGTCTAAATTCTCCTATGTAAATGAAAGCCGAGGATTTGCATATAAATTTTTTAACCTTTCTGTTTCAGATGAAAATAAAGGAATCTTTGCATATAGTTAACAGTGACTATTTTCTTAAATGTAAAGTTTTAAATAGAAACTTTGCTAACATTTTATTGACACCTTATATGGGCTGTATTTCTTTGGCTAAAATGAATGAAAATCACATTTGCCTACTTTCAATAAAGAGTTACTAATTAAATGCATAAAAAGTAATTTAAAATAATATACCTTTCTAATTAGTTATCCAGTCGACACATTTTTTCCCAACAACTTCAACTAATGGGGCTTGATGCACATGGCTTTTATTCTTACTTTCCAACATGGTATGTGTTTGTAAATTCTTGTGAAGTGTTTTTAAAATGAAGCAGATAAATACTTATTTACATTTCTGCTTTGACTGTAAACATTCTTTTAGTTTCTTTTCAAAGTTAGTAAGCACATCAGCTTTAGTTCATTAGCTGATTTCCATATTAATAAACTTCAAAATCGTTTTTAAGGTGCTTTTTTGGCTTTTGCTTACATATACCACCACTGTGTATGATTTTCCTTAGTCCTGGATCAAGAATCCTAACAGACATCTCTCTGTGCATGTAGCACAGGCCTGGTGTGCCCATCATCGTAATTAAATTTACCTTAGGCTTCTCGGAGGTTCTGCACAGAATGAGTTTTGAGATCACCAGATTTGACTTCTGCCACTTTGTATAGCCAGCATCTCTGTCTATTCCACAAGCACGGAGAGTCACCACTGTCTAAAGTGCGGTGTGGCTTGGAATGGGGTGCGAGAGTCGTGCTGTTACGGATCACAGCCCAAAACAGACGGTGGGGTAACCGGTACCTGGGTTCGTTTTTATTGGCATCCTTTTGATAAGATCATGGGTAGGGTGGAAAGAATGCAGACTTTTGAGTCAGACAGACGGGCTTTTGAACACCAGCTAAGCCACATTCCAGATGTGTGACCTCTGGAAAATCACCTAACCTTTCATTGTGTCAGTGTTCTCATCTGTAAAATGAAGATACTGATGCCGTTCTTGCAGGATGCTCTGAGGATTAGTACCGGTGTGTGTAAGCCATGTGGCACATGCCTGCCTCACCTTGTTGGCATTGTCATCATCACTATTCCACAACCTACGGTCTGATTTAAAGATATGCTGTTTAGATTCTCTGCTCTGCTTCTCTCCATCATTAGCAAGCGCAATTGAAAACAAACTATAGAGTAATCTGTTTACATACATCCATATAAATGTATTTCACCAACTGTGTTAAGAATGTATATATTAAAGGGGGAAATGAATCTGTCCTATTGCATGAATGAACCTAACTCGGTGTGTATCCCTGAATTGCCCACCACATAAATAGGTTTTGTATTCTAAATACAAACCAGCCAACTAAAAATGTTGTGAAGTTGTCCCTAACCATAGATGGAAGATACAGGACAGGAATGTGGACCGAAGTTGTAGTCTCTCAAAATCAAGGAGAAACTCTAGAACTTCTCCAGTGTAGAAGACGGAATCGACCCAAGGGCCCAGCAGGGACAATGCTGTTTGTAGGCCTGCAGGGCAGTATTGTAGTAAGAATGATTGAAATTACGGCCCTGATTTAACCTTTTTTGTGGGGATATTTTCACCTTTGAAGATGGTGATCTAGAATAATTTATGGAAAGTTTCCAAACAAAATCATTTGCCACTGAACATTCTTGACATACTACATGGGCGTGTGCTCCATGAAGTGTACAGCGAAGTGAACTTGTTTGTAAGGGTTGGATTATAAAGTTACCACATAGGTTCAGAATTGAATATAGTCAAAACTTAAGGGTATCACATCTGAGATGGCTTACTTGTTCCCACTTCAGATATACCTAGTTTTTTTCTCTAGAATTAAAATAAATCGTTGGGGTTTTTTTCTCCAGCTTAGATAGAAGAGATTAAATTTTAAAAAAAGAAAAGAAAATGCTAGACTCTCACTTAGCGAAGTATCTCCCACCCCGCGAAGCCCTCCGCAGTGGAGGCTCCCTAAAGAGATGGTGGATGCGCGTCCTTTCCTTCAGTCCTGGGCGCCGCGAGGGCACAACAGACCAGGACCCTCTATTTACATTTGGTGTTTTGTTTTATTTGCTGCGGCTCTTTTTGTTTGTTTGTTTTTAGCATATATAATAGGGTTTGCTTCATTTGTACGTATAATAGAAGGTAACTCCATTGTAAGTCATTTGTTTTCCTTGGGTTTTGTTCTATTTGTTTTAAAGAGTAAGTTTTAGAACTTACTCTAAATATTTCTTGTACCTTTAAAGTAGTTAAGATACCCAAGCTCCTACATGGAGCCTGGCGTATCACAGACAACTGATAAATGCGTATTCCTTCCCTCCGCTCCCTCAGAGAGCTCGCCTGTTCTTAGTCTCAGGTTTTCCCTCCACCGAGCACGTTCACGGTGGGATCCCAGCCCCATCCTCTCCGGCACGTGGCAGTTCTTGTCTGAGTTCAGGGAGTGAGGTTTTCTTCTCTTAAACTCACTGTATCTAGAGGGAATCCATCACCTTCCCCTCTGCTTCTCTTTGTCTTAAGATAAAGAGAGCCGAGTTCAAATGGCGGCTCCAGCAGCTTCCGTTAGTGACCTTGAGCATGTCACCTAACCACCATATCCAGGCTCTAGGGGCAAACGAGTTTAACTCCCACTCCTTTGGTTCATTAAACAAACACTTTTACTTCCATAATAGCATAAATGTTGAGTATAATTTAAATAACTCTAATGAGCACCTCCAGTTTACCAGGTAGGAAAACGACTGTTGAACAAGGTAGACGCCGCTCCTGTTTGCACAGAGCTCAGGGTCTGTTCGAGGATGAAGGCAGGTGTGCAGTCCCAGCTTCGCGGGAAGCCTTCAGCGGGAGCATAGGAAAACACGCGGACCGAAAGGTCAGAGAAGGTTCCCTTAAGGCGCATCTAAGCTGAATCCTGAACCCCAAGTTAGAATCGGCCGAGGGAAGCGCAGACAGGAGGAGTGTCCTTGGAAGGGCAGGCAGTGTGGGATGAGGACCCACGCAGAGAGTTTCGGGAGGCAGGAGAGATTTTGCGTGGCTGGAGTGTGCGGTGCGAGCGTGGAGGGGCAAGAATTAAGATCAGAGGTGGAAGTGTAGCGCCCAACACACCATCTGTGCTAACCTCTCAGAGAACTTACTCTGGATTCCATGAGCGGTGGCGGGAGAACGGGCGGTGCGGGTGACAAGTTACGGAGCCTGAACTCACACCCGGGTGGTGCAGACAGGAGCTGGAGAAGCGCTTAGCATGAAGGCACTTGTGCTGTTTCTATCTTCGTTCTTGTCGTTTTCAGGTAGGAGAAGCTTCCTTCGTTTCAAGTGCTGATGGAAAGGAGCTAGAGTCAAGGGCGGAGAGGATTCGGGGAGTGGGATCTCCGAGGAAGGTGTGAACGTGTGTGACCGCAGAGAAGCGTAGGGGATGGTCTGGATGCGTCCGTTTGTGGGAAGGACTTTGAAGACATTGCCACGTGTTGGCCTTTGTGTCCGCTGAAGTAGTTGAGGTCTTCTGCTGAGTGTGAGCTGGCGATGACGACACTAGAGGTCTCATTTGTTCTATCAGCAGGTGTTTATTAGGACTTACCTTGTGGGAATAGCAAACAACGTAATATGATTCCGGCGCTCATGGTGCTGCTTCTGTTTTGTGGGAGAGACGGGCCACCAAGCAGTGCTTTGGCCAGTTGTTTAACCACAACTTTTAAGTATTAGGAAGGAGACGTGGAAGGTACTCTGAGAACGTAAAAAGAGGACCTGTGCCTAGAGGGGCAGGACAGGCTTTCTTGAGGAAGTGCTGGGAGTCAAGCTCTGTAGGGTGTATCGGGCTTCAGGGAGAGGCGAGAGCTTGTGTACGTTGTTCCAGGCAGGAACACAAGACGGGGGTTGGCTCACACAGAGCCTTGTAGACCACGTAAAGATTTCATCTTTTTTGGAAGAACCACTGGAAACTACATGTGCAAAGATGTCAAGCAAGACAGTGACAGGGAGAGTCGAGAGCCACTGTCTTGCAGAACAGGGGAAGCTGCCAGAGAATTGGTACTTGACAGCAGTGTAGCGAAAGGCAGAAGGTGGTCGTGAACCGGGGGACAGGCGTTTTTATACCAGGGTGAGGGACCTAGAGGTGGCATTAGAGCAGGGACAGCACAGTCCCCAACTCCTGCCTCTTCGTCTTTGCTCACCCTCTTCCCTGCACGGGACACCCACCCTACTCTTCTCTCTCCACCATATGTTCTTCATTGTCTGGCACTAAATCTTGTTCTTTTCAAAGCCTCCTGTGACCCACCCAGGTTGGAAGAAGAGGTAGGCCAGGGAGTGGACAGCCAAGTACCTGGATTCTGTGCCAGGCACCGGACATGAGTTCTCGTTCCTTCCACCCAAAAAGGGAGCACGTGTACTTTTAGGATTAGAATGAAATCTAATTAGGCTCGTGGCTGTACCTGGTCCAGTATCCCCAGGTGAGGGCGTAATGGATGGGAATAGCAGTGTGGACTTATGTATAGCTGTGTTCTGACCACAGCACACACCATCCTTAAATGGTCCCTGACAGCAGCGCTATAGAAGCTTTTAGATGGAAAAAGAATGCTGGCCATCTGAGGCTTGTGCCCTTCTAACTTTCGATTTCAGACTCATATTTGAAACCGCTCTTTGTTTTTCTTTTATTTATTTATTTATTTTTGGCCCTGGTCTCTTATTTAACCAGTTACTTTCTTTAAGAGCAGAGTTCATGTATCATCTTTTATTTTCCACAGCATTCGCTGCATGCCTTGCTCATTATAGGTGCTCAAGGTGTATGCACTGATTGATTGAAATGTGTAAGGTCTGTGCAAGTTTTCAAAGACTTAAGGACTAACCAGAAATATATAGTGTAGGACAGAATCTCAACAGATGTAAAAAGTAGCTGGTGCTTTCGCACATTTAAAATGCATAACTGAGTTTGCATCCAAAATAAAGTCAGAGTTCAAGATTTTCTTTTATTAAGATCTAAAAACATTTAAAATTGAAATTATCACTTGGATGGTCCAATCCAGCTTTCTTAGGTGCACATGTATTTTAGGCTCTTGTGGGTACCATCACTTGGTGATACTCAGATATTCCTGAGTATGTTCGATTTAAAACATAAATATTTCTAACCCGTTTGAGGGAAAGGTAAGGGTTTGGATTTAAAAAGTAAGAAAGCAGCAAAAGAAATCCTAGCTTTTTCTTATGAACAACTTAACTAGAAATAATCTCTTTACTTGGGTTGCAAATCTGGATCTGTGTTCTCAGTCTGTCTTATGGATTCGTGTCAGTTACAGAAACGTTTGTATGGTGTTTTGTTTGGTAATGAATTTCTGTTACCCTGTTTTTCAGGTCCCGTAGGAGTAGGGCTGAATGAGCTGAAACGAAAACTGCTGATCAGTGACACTCAGCACTATGGCGTGACCGTGCCCCGTGAGTTCCCCACCGTCCGGTGTCTCTACGACTGCACTAATCATGATCGCTGAATACCTAGCAAGCATTTCCCATCTAGACCTCTCAGCCACCCTGTGACATACGTAGTGACAGCATCCACATTTTGCAGAGGAGGAAACCAAGGCCCAAGAGGTCAAGGGATTTGCCCTGGATTACACAGATCATTGGCAGACTATGTGTTAATCACAGCTTCCTGACTCTTAGATCTTTATTGTGAATTTTAATACACATATGACATCAAATTATTATTTACAAATTTTCTTCCAAATAAAAGTCTGTTTTGTTTCCTAAAATAAGCACAAATGTTTTTCAGATTTTTTCACCAGCTTTAAGATTAGAAGGATCAAACCACAGAGAGCTGAAGGAGACTTCCTATAATATAAACCTTTCTTAATCACTATTTATGAGTAGTAATTGGCAGATAGTGTTAAATGGGCTTTTCATGGCCCTATAGTCCAAATATGGTAGGTGTCTTTTCAGGACACAGAATTAGATCTGTTTTTATAAAAGTGGTTTTCATAGGCTTTTTTACAAATGAAATGTGATGCTTGAAACGTTTTGATGTGCAGAAGAAATGCCATTTAACCACTCAATTTGTTGATGTTAGAAAGCTATCTAAAAGGCTAAATTGAAATGTTGGCTTTTTCAAGTGGTTTTAGTCCTGTTAAAAAAAAAATCATTTGTATATTTCCCTTAGCAATGTTCTCTAGTTTTGGAAGAGTTCAACTTTATTTTGAAATTATAGTTTTTCTTTTACCTCAAGGTACTTCTTGGTCCTATATTTTTCCAAATTATTATTTGTAATTATTTTCAGCTGTAAGTTACAGGACTGCTGGTTTCCACTGGCAGAGATGGAAGCGAGGGAAAATGTGGAATTAGGTGGCATTAGACAGTTTAATTATTCACTTCTCTTACAAAAGCTGAGTTTCTGTATACAGATATTTAGAAAATCTTACAGACAATTGTTAAACTTCCAGGTGAGCAATTTCAGAAGAGACCTAGAAGATACAAAAACAGATTACAGATTTATTAATTGCCTACTACGTATTCATCTCCTTTGTCTTAATTTACGTAGCCCTCCCAGTGTCGGTATAAGATGAGCAATGTTACTTCCATTTCAGAGAGGGAAACTGTGGTAGCAAGGATATTTTGACTTGAGTTCCATAGTTCATGGTTAGACTTGGATTTGGAACCAGATTTTGTGATACTACTTCTCATGTTCTTCTCCCTGTATAACGCTAACAGTTTTTTCAAACTATAGACTTTTCTTTATTGTAGCCCAATTAGTAGTAAAAGCTGATTTCTTTTTAAGATGATAAATATCAGTAAGGCCATCTATCAAAAGTAATCCTCTGTGATAGTTTTGGTATCATTAAAGGACCTAGAGCAAGGCACTTTGGCCTCAATTTATTTAACTATTAAAATAATATTTGCCCCTGAAGCTGTTATAGAAGTTAACAATATCCAGAAAGGTTCTGGGGCTGGGACTCTCCAAAAAAATCCCCAAAGTAGTTATCTTTCACTCTGATTCACTTTTAAATAAGTGTTAATGTCAGAAGGTCCTCATATAGTAATGTTTTCCAGACTTGCCTGATAATAAGACTCTCTTGGGCTTCCTATAAAAAGATAGGTCCAAGAATTGGTATTTATAGCAAGTATCCCAGGTGATTCATAATATCAGGTGTGGTTAGAAAATACAACCATAGCATCAGTTCAGGGTCATTTAATTAATTAAAGAAAAATATATTTTAAGAGCAATTTTAGAATTTCAGATTGTTTTGCTTTGTAAAATAATTTGAGCGTAGTCTTGAATATTGGAGAAAAATTACTGCTTTGATTATACCACCAGTATTGTTTGTTTAAGTCTATAATTCCCTTTTCTAAAACATGGATTAAATATCCACCAGAAAGGGTAAAATGAAAAAGATGTAGAGCAGTGGAACTCTTGCTGGTGGGCGTGTAAATTAATTGTGACCATTTGGAAGAGTAAGTAACAGTATCTACTAAAGCTACACAAACACGCACCCTAAGACCTGGCAGTTTCACTCCTGGTATACACCTGGTGGAAATGTTTCACTCCTGGTATACACCTGGTGGAAATGCATACCTGTGTTCACCAAAAGAAACGTACTGAGATATTCTTAGAAACGGTATTCATAAAAGCTCAGAACTGGAAACTACCCAAATGTCCATCATTTGGATAACTAGAATGGAGAACCGTTGGTATGTTCACACAATGGAATACTGTAATGCAACGATGATGAACAGTCGGCAGCTACATGCAACAGCAGGAATGAGTCCCACAAACATGTTGACTGAAGGAGGCAGACACAAAAGGGATTAAGAGAATAATGCAATGTGACTCCATTTTTGTAATTACAGTAAGAGCAACACTGATACGTGCTGTTAGAAATCTTAAGGAGGTGGGTTAGAAACTAGGGAACCCAAGTGGTGATTCCCAGGTGCTGGTGGTTTCCTGCTTCTCCTTGGAGTGCGGGTTGCTCAGGTGTGTTCAGTCAGTGACAGTTCATCAAGTTATATACACTGATACGTGCATATATGAGTTATATATGAGCTTTCCTATCAGTGTATTATACTCAGGTTTTTAAATCTTAAAAAGAAATAATAGTTGAGTTAATTGTAGTTTGCTGATGTCAATTTCATGGATTTGATAATGTGCTATAGTTGTGTAAATGTTACAAGACGAAGCTGAGTAGTGTTACATGGGACCTCTGTATTATTTTTGTAACTACTTGCAAATCTTTAATTCAATTTTTTTTTAAAAAAAGTATTTAAAGGGATGCTAAATTGGGTAAATGCTATTACTCTTGAGCTCAAGTGGCTGAGCATGTTATATGAAATCTTTTTAAATTATCCATGTAATCATATTAAACACTCAAAGTTGCTTTTAAGGAAAGTGGTGGCTGAAACCATGAACCGTGGGCAGTTTCATCCCTGGTAAGCAGCATCAACCTAGTTCTGAGGCTGTAGGTTGTTATCAACAAATCTAAAAGGCTGTTGTCATAAACAGTCTTTCCAAAGGGTCTCTCATGCAGTAAATTCAAATAAAGTAGCTAACAAAAGGTACTACAGTAGATATCCAATACTTGATGGATTCCGGAATCTGTGTAGTCTAAAATTGGAGCACTCTCAGTGAGCTGCAGCTGTTAATTACTTTCTGTGGCTTCTCACAAGGCGTATATCACAGTTGCTGTGTTCTTGTGGGTTTCAAAGCACCCACGTTCTAGAACACTTCTTCTTTGTCCATAGGATCTCTCCCTTGAGTTTTCTAAAATACGTATTTTATAAACTAGGGTCCCAGTTAAAAAATTGTTTTTCCTATCTCACCATGACAGTTATTCTGGGAATTTGAGGGGGAAGGGAAGAGGGTAGAGTTTGTTTCGTGTTTGGGTGATGTAAACATAGCAGGTATTTGGGGAGCTATGGTAGGCCGTGGCCTGCATTGGGGTTGATATGCTCATCTTTCCCTTTGACTCCCCTGTGGCAGGATGTCAGATCTTTCATTCAGGATTCCTCATGGTGAATGAGGCTCCTGTAGGCCTCATTACAACTAGACACTGAAATTCTTCATCAGTAAAATAACACCAGATGCGGATAATTCGAGTCGATTATGATAAGCAAACAATTTGGTTGAGGACCCGTTACCTTTTAAATGCATTTGGCAATGTCATAAATATCTTGTTCAATTACCACTTGATGTGGTTCTAAAAATATTTTTAACCCTGCAGGGGACTCCATGTGTCAGAGCAGTGATCCTTAAACCATGTGTTGCAGATTTGCAATCACAGTGTTCTGCTGTTATAATTGAATAAAGACAATCTTTTCTCCTTTCATGAGAAACAGATTAACGCACAGAAGAGTCTCAATTTTGATTTTCATCTGTACTTTTTTCTTAAGCCTGCTCTTTGCTAAAGGAACACCAGCAAACGGCAGCAACGAAACTGATTAAGTAATAAATGAATATTAACCCTAAACTCCAAAGCCGGGCATCATAGTAATTTTAATATCTTTCATATTCTTGGATATGAATTATGTTGTAAACATACAATAGGGTATTTTTCTGCTGTGAAATTTATTCTTGGTTTTTATGATAGAGTAAAATTTATCAGTACTTCATACTGTGCCTGTGAAGTGTGTGACGTTTCATATAGACTAGCATGGCCTCTTGGTGCTTTACCCATAGAGCTAGTATGGAAAACTTTCAGGAGAGCTGAGCTTTTTTTTTTCTTTCTTTGTTTTGAGACAAGAATCTCATTCTGTCGCCCGAGCTAGAGTGCCATGGCATCAGCCTAGGTCACAGCAACCTCAAACTCCTGGGCTCAAGGGATCCTCCTGCCTCAGCCTCCCAAGTAGCTGGGACTACAGACACAAGCCACCATGCCCTGCTAATTTTTTCTATTGTTAGTAGAGATGGGGTCTCGCTCTTGCTCAGGCTGGTCTCGAACTCCTGAGCTCAAGCAATTCCTCCTACCTTAGCTTCCCAGAGTGCTAGTATTACAGGCATGAGCCACCACACCTGGCTGAGATCTGAGCATTGTATTAAAATATGCTTTTCTAACTAAATAAAAGAGAACTAAAATTTGGGATATAATTTAAATTAGTTGGATTTTATAAATCCATTGCTTTTTCTGTTAGGTTACTTTTTCCCACTTTCCATATTCTTTTAATAACATTATTGGGATATAATTGGAATTAATAAACTATACATATTTAAAACGTACAATTAGGTCACTTTTGACATGTATATACATATGTGAAACCATCACCACAGTCATCGTAATAAATATTTCCATCTCCTCAAAACATTTCTGGCAGGGCACAGTGGCGCACATCTGTAATCCCAGCACTTTGGGAACCCGAGGTGGGAGGATCATTTGAGACCAGGAGTTTGAGACCAGCCTGGGCAACATAACAAGCCTCCATCTCTACAAAAAAATTTTAAAAATTAGCTGGGTGTGGAGGCATGCGCCTTGTAGTCTCAGCTACCTGGGAGACTAAGGCAGGAGGATTGTTTGAGCCTGGGGGCTCAAGCCTGCAGTGAGCTATGCTCACACCACTGCACTCCAGCTTGTGTGACAGAGTGAGACCCCACCTTAGAAAATATATATAATAATTTTTTTAAAAAATTTCTTTGTGCCCTTAGTAATCCATCCCTCCAACCCATTCTCAGGCAACCACGGATCTGCATTTTGTCACTATAAATCAGCTGGAATCATCTAGTATTTTACATAAGCAGAATTATACTGTATGTACCTATTTTTTCTTTGTCCAACTTTTTCAACACAGCATAATGAGTTCAAGATTCACCTGTTTTGTTTCATAGATCAATAATTCATCTCTTTTCATTACTGAGTAGCATTCCATCGTATGGAAATACCACAGTTTATCCATTCACCTGTTTGTTGGTGGACGTTTAGGGGTTCCTCCCTATCCCCATTTTTGGCTACTATAAATAAAGCTATTATGAAATTTGTGTACAAATTTTATGATGCACATAGATACGTGTTTCTCTTAGGCAGATAAGTAGGAGTAGAATGGCTAGGTCACAATATTTAATTTTTAAAGAAACTACCAAACTGTTTTCCAAGGTGGTTGTACCGTTTACAACCCACAAATAGAGTATGTGAGATCCAGTTGCTCCGTGTCCTTGTCAACACTTGGTGTAGTCAGTCTTCTAAATTTTTGTCAATGTAGTAAGTGTGTAGTGGTGTCTCATATTTCAATTTGCATTTCATTAATGACTAAGGATATTGAGCATTTTATAGACTTAGCCATTTACATATATTCTGCAGTGAAGTGTTTGTTCAAATCTTTTGCCCATTGTTTGAAAAGTCAGTGGTTTGTCTTACTACTGAGTTTGGAGAGTTCCTTACATACTCTAGGATACATGCCTTTTATCTGATGAATGTTTTTCAGGTATTTTCTCCCACTCTGTGATTTGCCTTTTGATTTTCTTAATGGCATATTTTAAAAAGCAAAAGTTTTTCATTTTGATGAAGTCTAATTTATATATTTTTTCTTTTATGTTTGTGATTTTTGTGTTCTATCTGAAAATCCTTTGCTATGTCAAGGTCACAGAGGCATTCTCCTATTTTCTTCTAGAAGTTTTATAGTTTTAGGTTTTTACATTTAGGCCTGGATCCTTTTCAAGTTATTTTTGTGTTATTATTTAGCAGACTTGCCTTGTTTTTGATCTCAGGGGAAGATGATTCTGTCTTTTATCATTAAGCACCATGTTGGTTCACCAAGGCCTCTATCAGTTAGTCCGAGGACTTTCCCTGGTTTGTCGTGAATGGGTGCTGAATCTTTTTTAATGCTTTCTCTGCATCCATTGAAATGATCACGTGTTATCTTCCATTATTCTGTGAATACGGCAAATTCCACGGGTTTTCAAATGTTCAGCCAGCCTTTGGTATATAGGCCATTGAGCATTTACTGAATTACGGAAGTGACTGAATTTAAGCTACCGTTTTATTATTTGAATGTTTTTTAGTATTCCATTTTAATCTACCTATTGGCTCTCAGGTTATATCTCTTTGTGTTAATTTTTTGCTGGTTGCTCTAATCATTCACAATCTACTTAGAGTTAACTTTGTGCCATTTCACATAAAACAGAAACCTTGCAACCAACTGTACACGTCTCTTTACCCCTGCCCACGTCCTTTTGCTGTAGGTGTCAAATGTGTTATTTTTGCATACGTTGAAAACTCCATCAGACTTTTACTTTAAAATAGTGGTACATATTTTAATGAATGAAAGAGGAGAAAAGTAGACTTTTATATTTATTCAACTATGTGTTCTTTCTACATCCCTGAAGATACAAGTTTCCTTTTTATCATTTCTCTTCAGCCTGAGAAACTTCCTTGAACATTCTTTTAGACCAGTCTGCTGGTGAATTCTGCTAGTTTCCCTTCATCTGAGAAGGTCTTTATTTTGCCTGTATCTCTGCAAGATATTTTGGTTGGTAGACCTTTTCTTTCATTGCTTTAAAGATACTATTTCATTGATTTCTTGTTTTTTACGATTAATGATAAATCACAAATCATTATTCACTTATGTGTCCTGCGTTGCTCATTTCTAGCTGCTTTCAGTGATTTTTATTTACTTTTGGCTTTTGGGTTTTTTTGAATTTATCCTGCTTGGGATTTGGTGAGCTTCTGGAATCTGTAAGTTTATCTTTTACCAAATTTTAGAATTTTGGCACCATTATTTCTTCAGATATTTTTTTCTGCCTCAATCTTTTTTCTTCTCCTTTTAGTGCCCCAATTACATATATGTTAGATATTTCAGTATTTTCACACAGGTCCCTGGGGTTGCATGTATATTTTTCCCAATCATTTTTTTTTCTTTGTTGCTCAGATTAGATAATTTCTATCCATCTGTCGTCAGGTCCACTGGCCCTTTTCTCTGCCATCTCCATTACGATACTGAGCCCATCTACTGACTTGCTTCTATTAGGTGTTGTTATTTTTCAGTTCTAAAATTTTCATTTGGTTTTTCTTTATAGTTTTGTTTTCTCTGCTAAGAATTCATATTTTTATTCAATTCATGTGTATTTTCCTTTACCTTATCAAGCACAGTTTTAATAATTGCTTTAAAGTGTTTGATCATTCTAACTTTCAGGTTATTCTCTCCACACTCTCCAACCTGCATAGGCTTTTTTCTTTTCCTGGTTCTTTTCCCCATAAAGGGCTTCTGTTGGAGTTCAGACGCACATCCTACCATGCTTCTCTGAGAATGATTCCCACCCTCGGGGAAAAGCTAAGAGGAAAATAGACTCCTCTCCATGCAGATTGGCTCCCTTCCCCAGTCTACCTGTTGTATTTATTTTCAGAGTGCCCAGATAGCTGTTTGGGGTTCGGAGTTTTCCGTTGGAATCTGCACGAAGGATGGGCTGTGGTGGGTGTCAGCGCTGGAGCACCTTGGTCTTCCTTGTTGCTGTTTTTGTTGCTGTTTTAATTAATCCTGTATTTTCTGCTCCATCATAATCCACTAACAGATAATTAGGCAAGATTACTGAAAGTTTGGGAGTTCAATAGTATTCAAAAAGATGCTGTTTATAACTTGGTAAAGGAGGACTGAATAGCACATAGAGGTATTCAGCATTCACACAGACGGCATAACTGCTATGTACCATGCGAGGAGGACAAAAAAATAATTTCAGAGCTTACCTAACGACCTAGTGGACAATAGACTTGCTTCAGTGAATAAAAATCAGCAAATAAAGATAGTAGGCATGTTATTTGCCAAAGAAAGGATTTTTTCCTCAAGGATTTAAATACCCCTTATTTAATCAGCATATTAGAGAGCCTTCAAAATAATAGCACAGAATAATAGCACAGACATGTGATGTAATTTAATTTTTAATCCATCTTCAAATTAATAACAGTGGAAAATCTGAATGTATGACACTTTACTGTATTTTATTGGCTAATTTTCTTTTTTATAAGTTTTTAAATCCTGTCTAAGAAGACTTTAATTAAATACGTTTGCTGGTTTCTCTTTTAGTGTTTTCCTTAAGGTGGCTGATGTGGGCTTCTCTAACTGCTTTTTCGTTAAACCACAGACACTACCAGAGCAAGAAGAAGCCAGGAGAGTGATGGCGTCGAATATATTTTCATCTCCAAGCATTTGTTCGAGACAGACGTCCAAAATAACAAGTATGCGGACATTCTTGAGAGTTTTCATGAGGGTGATGTCTGTAGGCACCTGCCTGTCTCTCCAGTTTCAGGTGGCCGAGGGGTCCCCTCCACTTGAAATGCAGTTCAATTATCATAATAATATTTGAAACTGATTAAAAGGGGGTAATCCAGTTAGAAATTATTATCAATCTTCACCTCTGTTTTTTTAGTAACTTCGAGCTGCTCCATTTCTGTAAAGTAAAGGAATTATTTTGCAGAACAAGGGGAAACTGCTAGTGTCTTACTGTGACCTTCCTCCAGCCCAGTTGTTGAATCTTAACATATAATTTGGATAGAATTTTAATTTAAAAACTAATGAGCAACTATGTAACATATTCCTAGATACCCAGTGCACCCACCCACACACACACACACGCACACGCACGCACAGATGCACACACCCCTTGTTCTCTCATTGGCTCTTCAAAACATTGAAACAAGGGTGATCATCTTGCTTGGGCCGTCTCCTCTAGCTAACTCTTAAGTTTTCTCCCCTCTGGTTTTCCATTTGCTGAAGCATGAATATTTTAGGATATCAGAAGCAATGTGTGTTTTCAGGCAGGGCTGTGGGATTTTATTGAAACATTGAAATGCTTTTTTTGCATTTGGCACAGCGATGGTGTTTTTATAGCACACGATCAGCTGCGCCGGCTCCATTAGCCACCACCCAGCACCTCCAGTTCTGAAGCCGAGCTGGGTTACTCTGCAGTGTGCAATGAAATTTCAGTAGTTTCTATTGTTTGGCTTATTCACTGTTTTATTGCATTGCATTAGTTCTGAAAAAAGGGGTGATGGAAAACATTAGAACACCACTGGACCAAAGTACTTTTTTTTCCTGCTTAAGTGTAATACAAGCAAGTGTTATGAATGTGAAAATGTAAAATAGAAGATTTTTTAAAATTGACATTCTGAAGTCCTTGGCCCTATTTGTTTTATTAAACACAGTAAAAACAAAATTACATGTTCAGCAAAAACGTCTTTTTGCTACGAATCATATCTTGCTACCTATAATTTATTTTTAATTCACAAATGATTCTGATATGTCTCTAACTTTCTCCAGGTTCATTGAATACGGTGAATATAAAAACAACTACTATGGCACGAGTATAGACTCAGTGCGCTCTGTCCTCGCTAAAAACAAAGTTTGTTTGTTGGACGTCCAGCCTCATGTAAGTAGACGGGGCACCGTTCAGTCCCCTCTTCCCTGCACTGCACGCGACCATTTCCACGTGACACAGATCTGAAGTTACTCGCTTCTGGCATGCACGTGGCTTTTCTAAGATGACAAAAGCATTTAAATGTAATTTGAGACATCTTTGGTGAGAAAAAATACCCATAATGTTATTAAGAAAGAAAAGTGGAGGAAGCCTCAAAATCTGTGTTTGTAACTCTTGATTATATTCAGTTTTTGCCACCTATGGTGACTCTTAGGGATTTCTACATATTTTGTATTTATATACATTGTTACAGGCACAGTGTATTTCTGTGTGTTAAGTGTCTGTAATTTTTAACAGTGCACAGTTTGGCTCTCAGTCCTTTCTTTGATTTTGGTTCGTGCACCCCCTTGCGATATGAGCCCCGCGGAGCTGCGGGCATTTCACAGAAACTGTGCTGAACGCGATCCCAGCTGCAGCTGTCAGGGAGATCCTTGCCCGTCACCCAGGGAACTCTCAGGAACACCCTGGACTGGGACTGCCAGTGTGAAGCCATTCAGTTCCCTGTCCAGTCATCTGGCCTCCAGCTGATACAACCCACTGCGTTTTCCTCATCCCCAGGGACCACGGAGTCCCCTTCCCCGATGGCCGCACCCTGGGTGCACAACTCCAAGTGCCAGAGTGACCTGCAGAAGCCCTTCGCGCCACTTATGGCAGGAGAATCTGGAATGAGAGCCCTAACAGTTAGCAGCGGGGCTGGCTCCCGACTCGGCCCCAGCTGTGGACGGGGTCGTCCCGCCTGTGCAGAACCCCCTGCCACCCTCTGCCACCATGCCGAGCCCGTCACCCTCCGGCTCCCACAGTGTCCTTTCAGCCCTTCCTCCCCGAGCCTCCCTCCCCCCGCCCCGCCCCCGCCAACCAGCGCCGCCCACCCTCTCTCATGCACACACGTGCACACGTAGCCCGTCTGCCAGACCTCTCGTTGGAGTCAGGATTTATGTTCACATCCCGAGAGGTCCCGACATACAGATCAGGAATAACCGTCAGCTCTCACCCTTCTGTCCATCCCCCTTGTCTGTAGGTGAGTCCCGGATGCTCAGTATATGTAAGATAAGACATCTGATGAGGGCGTGGGGACAGGCTTCCTGGGGGGGCAGGAGGCTGCCCTTGCAGGGCACTCGGGAGGAAGGAATGAAAGAGGAGAACTCAAGCGTGGGAGAGGGGAGAGGCTTAAATGGGATGCTTGGAAGACCTTCATGTTGGGTATTTGATCGAAAAACCAGTTTGGTAGTAGTTTTAGCCACTTCTGTTCAATATTAATTATGGTATATTTCAAAACATTTCAAAATGCAAGTTGCATTCTCCAACTGCTTTTCAGGTGTGTTTGCTACATCTAATTGATAATATAATAGTATATCGAAAGACCTTCTCACCTTAATAGAATAATTTTGAGGAGTTTTCTCCTTAGAAAGAAAACTCAGTAACTCATGATGCTATGAAGAAATATGAGGAAAGTTCTTTTCTTCCTTACAGACAGTGAAGCATTTAAGGACACTGGAATTTAAGCCCTACGTGATATTTATAAAGCCTCCGTCAATAGAGCGTTTGAGAGAGACAAGAAAAAATGCGAAGATTATATCGAGCAAAGACGACCAGGGTGCTGCAAAGCCCTTCACGGTGAGTGTGGTGGCCTCGGCGGTGGGGAAGGAGCAGCAGGCAGAATGTGTGTGCAGCTGCAGCGACTGGGACAGACGTAACACGTGGAATTGTGAGCCAAAATCTATAAAGGAATTGTATTTAGGTACATTCTGAACAATTGCACTTTTTATGTTTCTGTGGATAGATCGTCATAGTAAATTGACTGAAAATTAATTTGTTCACTATTATGCATACATTTCAGACTTTGGTAGGCCGAACATTTATATGAACGTTAGACCACTTAGTTTTCAGACTAGCTTTATTTTTGAAGCTAAAGATACCAAAGTCAGTTCCTGTTACTCATTAATATTAATAGTCTGAATGAAAAATTTAATAATTCGCCTTGCTTGTCTCCTTGTATCAACAATCATATTTAGCACGGTAAAAGAAAAAGCACCATTTTGGGAATAGGAAAAATAGACTAATACTATTTAAGAATAATATTTGTATTTCCTGTCAGTATTATCGGAAATGGTGATTTTGACTATAATGGCTTCTGGCAAGGCCTTTTATTGTTTTTGTCTTAATCTTAATATATTCTATCTTTGGACCAAAAGTATAAAGCAAAGAGGTTAAACGTCAAGAGCTTTTTATTTTCTCCTCTACTTGATTAGCTCATCTTTAACCTTAGTCTGTATTAATCCGTAAACTGTTCACTGTGGTTACAAAATACAGATCATGTTTTCCATTGTCAATATTCTGTGTCTTTCTTCTAAAATGCTGACAAACGTCTCCATGCCGAGTAGGTATTGTCATACGACTTCAGCTCCTCGAGGCTCTTGATGAAGAGGAAGGTTAAATTTTCTGTTGCGAAATCTTACGACGTTGAAATGTAGACTGTGAAATTATTTCATTATGTTGCGATGTGAAGAGTTATGCTATTTATAAATTCAGAGGTTTCTCAATGAAGTTAATAAGTGATAAGATAAATAAATCTTAGGATTTGGCTGACATTTATATTATGAGGCCAACTAAAATACTTTCTGGCTTCAGAAATGTGAGACATCAAGGTTTCCTGAAACTCTTCGAACGAGACACAGGAAGAGCATGATAACTATCCTTTTGTTATATAAATGTTCCCAACGCTGAAAAAGGAGTTTAGATTATAAATTCCTTCCTATGAATAAGCATAAATGACGCAGCCACAGCATCAGAGAAAACGGTTCTTCTTTCCCCCAATAGCTATTGTAATACTGACGTACCCTGTAATTATGAATTAGTGACTAATTATCCTGAAATTCAGTGAAGGCAGGAGTTTTCACTCTTGTCTGACTCTTGCTTTGTCTAAGTCAATCAGACTGATGATATTAGAAATTATGGCATCTGAAGAACTTGTCATTAAAGGGGATAATTTTTATTTCTGGCCAAGGTGAAAGACTGAACTCAGAACAGCATTAGATAAACCGATTGTAGCGTGTTTGCATTGATGTGAAATGAGGTAATTGCCTGGTTAACCAATTTTTAAAACAAAGTACTTCCTTTTGTAGGAAGAAGACTTTCAAGAAATGATTAAATCTGCACAAATAATGGAAAGTCAATACGGTCATCTTTTTGACAAAATTATCATAAATGATGATCTCACCATGGCATTCAATGAACTAAAAACAACTTTTGACAAATTAGAGACAGAGACCCATTGGGTACCAGTGAGCTGGTTACATTCATAACTAAGGGAAATGTCCACAATCACCTTTTTTTTATAGAGTGCATGATTAAATCAGTTACCAGTTTGGTGGTAGGGTTTTTAAATCTGTATCACTGTCATTGGTGTATAATCTTGGTGAAAATTGAACGTCGCTTTTGTTTGTATCTTTTTATAGCCTTATTTCAAACACAATATATGAGTGTCAGATCCGAAATCAAAATTTGCACAGTACTGTATTCTGAGCAAAGCTTTGAACCTTCTGGTTGTCTTTAGTGTAGCTCTATCTCCAAGATGACACTGAAGTTTTTAAAGAGACGTAGGTAAAGTTCATGCTTCAGCCAGTCTCAGACGTGGATGCTACCGTTGAGTTTGCATGTTAGCAGTTGACGGTATCAACTTAACACCCTGGAGCAGCCCCAGACAGACAGGACAGCTTCGCTGTTTCTGGATGGATCATCACAGACTAACTGGGCTGGCAGCGAGGAGTCTTCATTCTGTGCAAAAAGTGCAAACTTCTTGTTATGTATCCACAGTATGTTCACAGTTGTATGCATTTGGAAAATCTTTCTTAAAGGCGTAATTGAAAATTTACCTTGAGTGAATTTTCATATTATATAGTAGCTTGAGAATTCCTTATGAGTACATGTCCATGACTCCAAAAGTAATAAGGGAAAACAGACTTTAAAAAATTATTATATGTAACTCAAAACCTCTCCTTATGGCATTAATCTTAGTAAGAATGGTAGTGTCTTGGGGCAAGAAATGATTACAAGGAACATTTGTATTTGTAAATCTTCGGAAGACATTTCTGGAGTCACCAAAAAGGTTTTTTTTTTTTTTAGCCACCTTTGGATTTTCCCAATAAGTTATAGGAATGTGATTCCTATTCTAAAAAATGTAGACATGTTTTTATATTATTACTGATACTGTTAAAGAAAATGTGATCATTTTTTGAAATATGTGCAATTCATCACCCTATCTTGAAATTGTACTAAGATATGTTTAAGAAAACTTTTCATGTAATGTTAACTTATTTTTTGGTCATCAAAATGATTGTTTAACACTGTCCAGATACCATCCAAACCTTGCCATTGTTAAAAAAGTTTAAGAAAGACTCTCATATTGTAAATATTTAGATGGGATCTCTCACTTTTCTTTGATACTACTGATCTCTAGCAAGTGAATTATATAGTTCAAAATACTAGAAATATCTGTAAGTTCTATAAGAGAACATGCCTGCCATTCTTGCATGCAGTAAGACCCTGCCGGTTGAAAATCATTGCATCTGCGACTTTCAAACAGGGAAAAAAATGTTCTTTTTTGTCAATTTGTAAAGAGAGTTTAGATGTCATGTTTAAAGAAAAATAGAATGTAGTGAAATTTTATATATTTATGAAATATTTGAAAGGCATATTTTTTTAAATATCAAATGGGGATATTGATAAAATAAATTGATTGTATGTAAAGATGTCATAATATAAAATAGTAGTTTTATAATCAGGTAAACATTCCATGTAAATATTTGACCTTTACAGAATAGATACACAAGTGCGTTATATGCGCATTGCACATTTGATAGCGTTAGTCACTGGATTTCCTTGAGACATGTCTAATTGTATATTAGAAACAGAGACAGAAACTACTCCAATGGCCTTGGTACACATTGACACCAAAGTAGTTAGATAATCAGACTGAATGTTATGTGATAACATAATCCAAACAGCGAGTTCTAACTCATCGATTAAATAGCAAGCAGTTTCGTTTAAAAAGAAAAGCGAGGCGGAGGATTGCCAAATTTGATACTATAGCCGTGCTTACTTGTGCAGCAGGTCCCACAGAAGGACGAGTCTTAAGCAAATGGTTCGGGTGGAATATTCCCTTGTTTGAACATTGACTAAAATTTCCTATAAATGGAGACTTCTTGGACAAAGAATGATGAGAAATGTGTAATTTAGGCAGTCATCTGAATAATTTAGAGAATTCAAATTCTGTACCCTGAAATACCCAGATTGATTTTTGTTTTTCATTTGCAGATCACTTCTTCAATTCTTTACTTTGGGGATAGAGTGTAGGGTAGTGGAAACAGAGTCCTTTTTGGTGGCAGTAGGAATGTGGATGGTATAAAAATGTAACTGTCCAGACCTCCTCCTCTATTAGACCAGAGCTAGAACAATTTTTTTTTGTTTTAAAAAGACAGGGGTCTCGCTCTATCACCCAGGCTGAGTGCAGTGGTGCGATCAGAGCTCACTGCAGCCTCCGACTCCTGGGCTCAAGTGATCCTCCCGCCTCAGCCTCTGGGAGAGCAGCTGGGACTACAGGCGTGAGCCACCACGCTCAACTCTAGAACAATATTTTTTTTTTTTTTTTTTGAGACAGAGTCTCACTCTCTTGCCTGGGGCGAGTGCCATGGCGTCAGCTTAGCTCACAGCAACCTCAAACTCCTGGGCTCAAGCAATCCTACTGTCTCAGCCTCCCGAGTAGCTGGGACTACAGGCGTGCGCCCATGCCAGGCTAATTTTTTCTATATATATTTTTAGCTGTCCAATTAATTTCTTTCTATTTTTGGTAGAGACGGGGTCTCGCTCTTGCTCAGGCTGGTCTCGAACTCCTGAGCTCAGGACGATCTGCCCACCTCGGCCTCCCAGAGTGCTAGGATTACAGGCGTGAGCCACCGCGCCCGGCCTAGAACAATATTTTTAAAATAATAAAAAGAAAGGGGTGCTTTGGCCATTTGAAGAATAGGGTAGTATACGTAGTCTTAAAAGTGGTGTTTATGTGGCCATCTTGGTGCTTAGAGATTTGATTAAAATTTAACAAGGCAGGGCCAGCTCCAAGCATTCAGTGATAACTGTAGCAGAAGGCTCTGGACTCCGTACTTTCTTCACCCCGAGTAGTACTGTGTCTGGCACCTTCGGCAGCCTGCTGCTGGGATAACGGGGTGTCAGCACTAGTTGAGAAAAGAAGAATGCTTACTTTTTTTAAGTTCATGTATTTAAAACCCAAGACAGAAAAGGAAATTCTGTACTCCCATAATTGGCAAATTAGAGTTGGTGAAAAATGAAAAAGTGAAATTGAACTGTAATTTTTTACCATAATTTTGTTGTCCAATATAGAAGTTTTTGGTATCTTTAAGGCTGCCTTTCCTGCTATTGTATAATGATTGAATGTATCTAAATTTTTATAATTTAACATTGACAAACATGGAAACTTCTCATAGACTTACAAAACTATGTTGTTACAATCTTCCTGAAGATACAGATTTTTATTATTTATTTTCTTTTTGACTAGTAAAGATTTATAAATAAATGTAATGGAAAACCTTTGATCTTAATAAAGTTATCTTCAAATGACGTGTATATACTTGAAAATTGTTTTTGCACTTGGTTATACTATTCTGTTATACTGTTATTCTGTTCTGTCATACTATTTCCCATGGTAGAACAAATTCTATTTTCTGTGATATGAAGTGATGTATTGGGACTTGGCCATGTCTAAAATTAAATTTCAATTTTTTTTTTTAAATCAAACGCTGCTTTCATTGAGGTTGTTGGAGGGCTGGAATTCACCAGTCTTGCTGTCACCCATGCAGTACAGCAGTTTAAAGATGTGGAGAAAAACAGTGGGATGGAAGATCCAGGACCACCCGCGTTGGGAACCCCCCACCCTACCTCCTAGCCCTCCTCCACATCAGGAACCAGAGTGTTTCACACATCTTCTTCCTCAGTTCCATTTAGGCAAAACTAAACTTTTTCAGCTGTGCAAATGAGAACAAACTGTCATCTGCTCATACAGACAAACTGGCATTGACCTTGTGCGTCAGTGGTTGAGCCAGTTGGCTCCGGCTCCGCCCCCGTGGAATTGTACGGTGCAGCATTCAGGCACGTGGGATCTGCAGCCAGAATTCTCGAGCTCACATCCCGGGTTTTCCTGTTACCTGCTTTGCAACTTCGGGAAAAACACTGAACTTCTCTAGTCTTCATTTTCTCATCAGAAAAATGGGGATAATATTAATAATAGCAGTTACCTCATAGGATTGTTGTGGGCATGAAATGAAAGAATCCATGTGAAGTACTTGGAAGAAAACCTGGGACAGAAGTAGCCAATGATTGTGAGCTCCTGTTTTATAATCATTTTCGTCATATCACACAATTTAAAAATAGCTGTATAAATATTCTTAATCACACTGCATAAGCCGTCCCCCTATTAGTAAATCTGGAAGATTCCCAATAATTAATTTCTTATTACAAACTTTATTATTTAAAAAAATTCCATTGCTTCCCACCAAGTGATACCAGGAGCTAGTTAGGTAATTCCCAATAGGAAAGTGAACCAATTTTTTTTCATCACTGGATATGCAATGTAATTGATAATTTGAAAGAAATGTCCCTTAATTGTATTAATGCCCTTTCTTCTGCTGTCACCCTTTTTTCCTAAATGCTTGCTCAGTTACGCTTAAGCTTCTGGAAGCAGAAAGTATTTTAGTTTTATAACAGCTGTCTTGTACACATAGACAGGCCTCATCACTGCCTGACCAAATTGTACTTAGTAATCGTGGAACAGCCATGTGATTCCCATATACCATCTCATTTAATCCTACAACTGTCTTATATGGAAGGTACTGTCTTCATATTTTACAGCTGAGAAAAACGAGGAGCAGGGCTTCTGTACCTTGCCCGAGGTGACACAAGGGATGAGTAGCAGAATCAGGGTTTGAATGTCGTCTGGCTTCTTCCAGCTCCAAGCCATTTTCACTACACGATGCTTCCTGGTGTTGCTGTAACTTCAACCAAAGCTGGAAACAGGTGAGATTTGGATAGAGGGGTGATCATCCTCCTTACACATATGCAGTTTGCGAAGAGTTTTCTCAGAACATTGTTGCTTTAGGTGTAACTTGATGTTATCTATGCCTGTATAAGTGGGTTAATCTTCAAGCAGTGGCTGTTATCAGAAAAGTACAAAAACTTACATGGCATGATAGGCAATTTCCTGTTTAGTCTGCCTGAGTCCCAGTCCTCAGTGGTGAGTCATGGTTGGTCTAAGTCCGTCATGATAGTCTCCTCTTCGCAGTGTTTGATCTGGGCCGGTCATGCTACCAGTTGTAGATGATGTCTGTTGGAAGAGCTGTGAGAAAGACATATTTCCCTCATGTAAACAAACAGCTGCATGAGGTGAAAATCCTTCCTGCCCCTGCCCCATCGTCCTGCTGGAGATGCTTCAGTTATGTTGCAATGCTTGTCAATGTGGCAGCCATAACCCTAACCCTAAACCAGAGGATGGCAAAAGCCAATCTACTCAGGATGACTGAGTAGAAAAGGGGAAAGATCCTAAATCCGTAATACCATTGAGCTGCTGAACCCATCCTGGGACCTCCTTCCTCTAACTGTTAAATTAGAAAATGTTCTGATGGTTTAAGTCCCTGTTTCCTTGCTGCTAAGTGCACTCCGAATTGAAAGCAGCACCCACAAGCAACGCAGGCCACTCTCAGTATCTGCTTTCTCTCATCAAAGGTTGTCTTTTGCTTGACTGTCATGTGCCCTGCATTGACACAGTTACTGAATTTTAAAACACTCTGGAACCCATAGGGTGCAACAAAGCAAGACATTCCATTTACATTTTATTTTTCTTGGGTTCCACTTTTTTTTTCCCCTCCACAATATGGATAAGAATTTAACCTTAAAATTCAAGTTAGGAGAAAGTTGTTCTTATGTTTTTTGGATTTACAAATTTATCATGGTTGTGTTCTAACTTTATTGGTCACTCCAAAGCTCTTATAAATTAAAAGGCTAACCAAACACTAGCTGAACCTACCATTTTGAACAAAGTCATGCCTACTTAATTGTTTAATTTGACTTGGGCAATAATAATACCAAAACATTCTATTTGTGGAGCCCTTGCTCTGTGCTAGGCACTTTGTTAATTAGTAGCATCTAAGCTGTTCATGATCATTGGCTCCATTTAAAGGTAGAAAATATCTAAATAGAAATATATTTAAATACCTCTATAAACTATGGCTACAAAACAATGCAATTGTTGTAAATGTTAAAAGCTATGTAGCATAAAGTAATAACTTATGAAAATATGTTGCTATTATGAATCGAGAAGATGCCACATAACTGAGGATGGTGGAAGGAAGGAAGCAATACAAAAGTACTTAACACATTAACTGCTATGTGAGTTGTATTTAACTCACACTAGTTGTGAGCCCGGGGCCTCACGAAGCATATGTAACTCACACGTCTCTGTACCTTGGGAGCTGCATGAAATATTTTTCAAGTTGCATATAACTCACAGAAAACAATACAAAATAACAAGTTTTTCATTAAATTAGAAAGGATTGTTTTTGAAGTTTTTATTCTATTTTCATAATAAAACACCATGGCCTCAAAGAAAAAAATACGTTTTTTTCTAATGTGGCAATCAATGTGTTAAATATGTTTAATTATTATTATTTAAGAATTTGAAAGCAATCACCTATGGGACTAAAAGCAAATACAAAGAATCATAAAGAGAATCCATAAAATGAGACGACAGAAACAAGGTCAAATGTATCTCTGACAACAAATATAAATGGCATAGATTCATGTATTGGGACAACTTTGCAACTATATCAAAAAATGAAGCCAACCATATGCTTCCAGAAGAGAAAGGTTTCAAATGAGAGGATTAGCTACAATATGCCAGGCAAATGCAAACGAACAGAA
>RJWJ010016119.1:0-29281 GCA_004363605.1 Indri indri
TTTTTTTGTAAATAACAGATCTTTTTTGAAAACACAGGGTAAATTAAGAAAAGGAACAGGTACTATTCAGAGATGTCAGAAGCCTAGCTTTCAGTATAGTCAGTATTTCTTAATTAATTATGAATTCTTATACTGAGTATAAAAAGACTTATGCTCAGAGTGGAAATAAGATAAGGGAAACTCATTGCAGTAAATCTAAAGGTACATGTGCCAAATTGCTTAATTTGGGATTTCTTAAAGAAGTTTGTCCTTTGTGTTGTTAAAAGTTACATATACAACTTGTTTAGGAAAAAGCCTTCGTATCAATATGGGGTTATTCTATTTGTTGCTTAAAAAACAGGTATGACTTTTCCTCTATAGCTCCCAGTGATAGACACTGTGACTGACAGCTACTCTTGAAGATGAGCACATATTTCTTTCTTTGAGAGTCTCTTTTCAAGGAACTGCCACATAATTTTAATACAATTTAATCAGAAAGGGGCTATCTGGGTTGACTTCATTATACATTCACACATTCAATCACACCAGCATCACTTTTCAAATACCATCTCTTACAAAATGAATGCTGTTATCTTTCTCAACAGTAAAGGCGGGCATGTGATTTCTACCCATCGGTGGAGACTTAATAAATCACCCAACATATTACAGTTTCACACCAAGTTAACACCTTCATCAGGGAATGAAATTAACAGAGCAAATCTTGGCTAATTGTGAAAGATGCTAATTACCCAGTCACCCCGTAAAATAAGGCATGAGTGATGTGTGGCGAGCCCTGCACAGAGTCATGAACACTTGGAAATGCAACGCTTAAATAAAGCCTAAAACTGCTTATGCAGAGAGAAATGGAGACCAGACAGCAAGCGAAAATATACCGCCGGTAAAGAGGGGAAAAATGCAGAGATTTTAAAAGTCTTGTTTTAGAACTGTAGTAAAACTAGTAGGGACTTGGGTGACTCCAGGGATTCATTACAGAGCCTTTACTTCTAGGTCTCTAATGAAAAGCCCTACCTGATTATTACTGGGAACAAGTCCTCACTGGGTAATAGCTGTTCACAGTACAGCCGGACGTGAGACAGCTATAAAAGAAGTGACCTCCGTTCAGCTAATCCTGGGGGAAGAGTGGTCCAAGTTACAGACTGGTAGTAATTAGCTCCCCTGCTGGTGGTCTCTGCAGAGAGGCCAGGAGCCAAACAGGTCACAGAATGAATCCCGAGCAGGCATTTCAGAGGCTGCCAGCTCCTTCTGATCTTGGCTGAGATGAGCTGGTGAAGGTGTGATGGGAGGATTTAGCCCTGTCGCTGTCAATCTGGTACCCAGTCTTTGGATGGGAGTCTCTTTTTCCCTGAACTTGTCAATTTGTCACCTTTCAGCAGCACAAGACTCACATTAAGAGGGGAAGCATATTCTTCTCTAATAATGCTGTTTATGTGTGTGACTTTAAAAAAATAACAAAACTATTTACTACCTTTCTCTACTCTTTGTAGCTCCTCTGAAAATCTGAGCAATCACTTAAGACTTCAGTACTACCAAAATCCAACCAAATAAGCAAAACTAACACATTTATCTTTCAGTTTGTCTCTTGGGTCCCACACACTAAATTTGCTTATGAAAGGTAATTATCACTTTACATTCAATTAAAATGTCCCTGATTAATGGCTTGTGCAAGCCACTAAAGCAATTATACCATTTACAATTGTGAAGGTAACCCAGAGAAAGAACTTGTGTTGTGGTTAATTTGTGTAATGATGCGAAGGTGATAAATTATTAAATCCCCAGAGAGGAAATATGGAGATTTACCAAAAGATGAATTTTGTCACCCAGTTTAAAAACAACATCAACATGGGAGGAAGGAAGGAAGGAAGGAAGGAAGGAAGGAAGGAAGGAAGGAAGGAAGGAAGGAAGGAAGGAAGGAAGGAGGGAGAAAAAAGAAAGAGAGACAAAAAGGACAAACTGAATATCTTTGAATTCAAACAACTTTGAAACCATCTCTTACAATGGGAAAGATCTATTTAATAATGAAAATTTGTAGCATCACTTATAGGAATTACACATAATCGCTTAACTACAGAAAAAACAAAGTAGAAATTCATGGCAAGTTCAAGATGTCTATTCACTTCATCCCATGACTATTGTCCCCAGAGTGGTTAAATGTTCTGATCTATTCTATACTAAGGTCTAAGGTCAGTTGCCTTCAACATAAATTTGAAGGCTGAAACATCTTCTCCCCAGTAGAGAGAAGGAATATCATATAGAAACTCTAATAAAAGTATTGTACACAAGAGATCACCTCATCTGTTATTTTGTATGAAACATAATAATTTGAGCCACTTAAAGCTACAGAAGTAGGATTACAACCTTTTCTATGTTTTGCCTTCTTTTCTCACAACAACCCATTCTCCTAAAAATAAAAAGTAAAAACTTTGAAATGATAACTCCTTTCAAATAAAGAAAATGCTTTCTCTACCTGCTTCAACATTCAAGACACACTCTACACAAACTGTACATTCTAGGAAAATTGAACTTTCTCCTGAAAATGCCCTGTGTTTTACAAACTGAGTTACACTGTCAATATTTCACTGCACTATAGTAAAAACATCCTTTTTCCAAATTTTCCACTCATTAAAAATTCTCCTATTCCTTTAAACCTATACCATGAAGTAGATTCTAATTCTCTCCCAGCTGCCAACCACTCCTTCTGACATAATTTATATTTGCTCTGAACTTCAGGAGAATTACTTTTAAATTTTAATCAGATTTTTGTTGTCTCTCCATGTTTCTTCACCTCCTTCTAAAGATTCACACCTTAGAAGCTTAAACTCTGTCAACACCACAGTAACTCACAAAGAGTGGGTACTAAAAACTGTAGAATAAACATATCCCTATGCTCTGTGAATTCATTGAAATTAATCATATCCAAAAAACTCATACCAATATTTTTACAGACACTATGATTTACCCGTTGATTACAGAAAGAAACTCGGACCAGAACCTGGAAACTAAGGGTCATGGAATCATGGATATCAGGACAAAATGTTGGTTTGATCATCAATTACTGTTACTTCCTTTTGTAAATGGGAGAAAGGTTCAGAGAAAGGTGAAACTCAACCATGATTACACAGACGGTCAATGGCTAAGTCGGGACTTAAACCTGAGTCTTTATATTTAATTCAGAATCCTCTGGCTGTCTCAGATTAAAAATTATATGTTATTTCTAAAAGTGAGAGATCCTAGAGAAGAAAGCATATGATCAAAAATAAATTATCATAAAATTTTTATTTTCCATGGTAGTTTTCATGACATTTTAGGCACACACACAGACTCAGGCACACAGACACACACTCCCTGCACAGATACTTTAAGACCAACAGAATTCAGTATGAGTGATAAATTTCCTCCCTAATGAAGTGGGAGATATTGCCAGCTACTGGTTATAGCTTAAATGGGAATTTTCATTCTTAGAGGTCTTTTTCACACAAACTCCAGGAAACTTGCTTACCGCATTTTCTTCTCAATCCCTATTTGGCAAATTCAGGCTAAATTTAATCTATCATTCTTAATCTATAATTCGAGGTCTTTCTGGAATTAAGTTCTGTTTTCTTTAGGGACCTGTTTGATCTATATAAGGTACAGGTATGGAGCTGCCAATTCCTTTATATAGATAGATTTATAATATATTTACATTTATTTACCTTTAGGTAAGGTAAATAAATGTAAATACAAGTTGTCTAGCACTCTATTTAATAAACCATTTCTCCCACTGCCTTTCATACTTTGCTATGCTTTACTTCATGAGTTTTTAGTCATCTAAGTACTAAATTTGTTGAGGAGATCTAGAAAAGTCATGTTTTTTAGGCTTATTCTCACAGTGCATAATAAAAACTGATAATATTTGGGCTCTCGGTGCTTTACATAGCATCTCAGTCACCTAGAGATATAGGACAAGAAACCGATACATGTGTTTATTCTATCTTTCCATGCCTAATATTCCCCCTAAACACACTAAACGAAGGATGTTTATTAGCCCTCTTTTCCCTAATGCGAGAAGAAATAAGTTTCTCAACAATCTATAAACATGGAGGATCAAAATGGGCTGAGAGTCTGCATCAGACAATGCTGATGTACTGATCCATGAACAACACTTTGAATATCAATGCCACAAGACTTGAAACCTTTAATTACGTGTGGCAACAATGTATGTAAGTCTTCCTCCAGAATCAGCACACCTTCTGTATCCCTCCTCATGTAGCTTTTGGTGCATCTTCTTGAGCACATACCAACACATTATAACTCCTCATTCATTTCTAATGTTTCTCCTACTCTTTATGTAGGTATTTAGATTCTATCTAGAAGTAATTAATATAGCTATGTAAAGATGAATATAATGGTTATTCATCTTGATACTGCCTCTATTCACGTAGTCAAAAAAAGATATCTAAAGCTAAACCAAACATTTTCATTTGGAAAAAAATTCAAGTTGTTTAAAGTGTTTTTCCTTGTAGCTTCTCTATAGAGAATCTCTTGCTAAGTTGGAAGCCAAGCATTCTTTTTCTAAATGATGTGCCACTGTGAGCAGTCCAGTTTCTTGATATCAGAATCTGTTATCAGATACTCTCATATAAGTCAATGTTTTTGTTTCTTGCTTGCTTAATTAATATATATTTGGGATGGGGATTTAATTGCTATTTGCTGCAATAAAATTTAGCCTTTCAGGACCTAACGTTGAAATTTATACCTCACATCTATTAGAAAGGTCAACTTCAGTGTCCAGCTACATATTAACAATCTAATATTTCATAGAGGAAAACATATGAGGGAAAAACGCTCACTAAGTAGTACAAGAGATGGCTAAGTTTATGTATTAATTTAATATAATTAAATAATATAAATATATAGTTTTAATATATAATAAAATACATATTTAATTAAATATAGCAGATTTAATATAATTAAATTTAAATGTATATATCAAAATTAATTTCTATTTGTAATCTCATTTCATTATCAGAAAACTTTAGCAATATGCTATAATATATATGAAGTGTGGTTACAAATATATATAGAGAGAGAGAGAAAGAGAGAGAGAGTGCTCAAATATTTGAGTGTTTTCATGTGCCTGGAGCTGTCCTAAGGATTTTATATGCATTTTCTTATAAGCTTCACAGCAGTCTATGAGATAGACACTATTATCCCAGTTTACATATAGGAAAACTGATGTAGAGAGAGGCTAGGATCTTGCTAATGATCAACCAGCTAGACCCGTGGATAGAGCCAGGATTAGAACCCTGAGAGCCTGATTCCAAATTCCATGCCCCGCATGCTATAGTGTACCTCTGTCTCCTTATTTGCTACTTGACGAGTTCAGGTGAGCTCCAAATTTTATAGGTGGGTGCTACCATGAGATGTATACTTTGGTTTTCAGAATAGGTGTAAATCTGCATTACTAAAAATTAAGCACTGACTAAACAAATGTAAGGACTTTAAGACTTAATGGGGCACAGAGATAGGGCATAAGAATATGCATAAATAATGAAAGAGTGGATAGTCTGTGTACCAAGTGAACAGATATTTAGAAAATGCTAAAAGAGTTCTCTGAAGAAAGATATCAACAGTTTTGCTTAGATTCTTTATGTCAGAAAAAGATACGTGAGAGTAAGGAAGGGTGAGGGTGTCAAGAGTCAAGAATTCCTACAGTTAATAAAATCATTAGCACCTGTAGTGTGTTTCTATGAAAAATCTGTTGATCAAGCTGAATTGTAAAATTCTTTGTAAAGGAGATATTTACTTTATGTTCTTCAAAATACCTCCAGAACACAGTAAACTTTTGGCATATTATTACTGATATATGACCAAACCCATTAGAGTGGTAGAGGATTAAAAATATTCCATCTGGAAAATCTTTTTGTAAAAAATTTAGCAGTTTTAATACTCTTTAAAATAGGAAGAAAAAAAGAAAAGAGCCAGGGGTGTAGTGGTTCATGCCTGTATTCCTAGCACTTTGGGAGACCAAGGCAGGAGGATCACTTGAGATCAGGAGTTCAAGACCAGCCTGAACAAGAGCAAGACCCATCTCTACAAAAAATAGAAAAATTAGCCACACATGGCGGTGTGTGCCTATAGTCCCATCTACTCAGAAGGATGAGGCAGGAGGATAACTTCAGCCCAGGAGTTTGAGATTGCGGTGAGCTATGGTGACGCTACTGCAAGCCGAGGTGACACGGTGAGACCATGTCTCAAAAAAATAAAGAAAGAAAAAAAAACCTTTGCTTTCATGGTAGAAGGTATACTGCACTGTGGGTGTGCCATCTTGCCAATTATTCTGCTCGGAATGCCAAATACTTCTCAGTTACCCAGAGGGCTGGTACAAGCATGAACATACTTTCACAGTATGTAGAGCTACTATTTTGCATAGATTTTTTAAAAATCTGCCTTGGATATGTTAGGAAGCCTCAAGGTATTGCAATAACACAGAAATCGCTTTGATGTTAAAAAAAATTCTCAGAATCCTATTTAATATCATGTTTGTTTGCCCTCTAAAAGATGTTGTTAACATGCAAGCAAACAGTAGCAAATATTATCTAAACTCCAGTCTTAATAAGAAAACCAGATTGCAAAACTTATCCAGGCAGTGCTATACAAGAAATACCATATTATAATTAAGAATGTCAGTTATAATCAGTGACAATTTTTGTAATTGATTGATTACTTAGTAATTATTTATAATGCTCTTGTTGCTGAAATGCCTGCCTTGACAAAACAGTATGAATTCTAATTTAACAGATTGTGTCAGATTTAGTTGGTCCCTTAGTTAGTCTTTACTTATGTATTTGGGATTTTCTTTCTTCTATTTACCACAAAAACTGAATACTTACATGAATTACAAAGTTATCTGAATTCATATATTTTCTGGGTAGCTATGGAAAAAACTTAGTGGTAGAACTGAAAACATAATTTTGGGACTTAGGTAGAAGAGTAAATCTGTTCTCGACTTCTCATTAATCATATTTATCATAAGATATAAACATAGCTGTAGAAGAGAAAGCGTTTCATCTACCATTTATAGCTAAAGACTTCAGCCTGTCTCAAATCTTCATCTATCTTACACAAACTAAGAATGTTTTGTATTTGGTTCCTAGAAGATACTGAAATGGCTATTTGTAGATCTACGTGTGATTTCTTGTTCTGACAAGAACCAGAACAGCCGTAGTGCTGTCCTTCTCACCATCAGTATCCCTGTCAGGGAAGGAAGGATGCCAGCAGGGAGCAGTCTGCTTAGGCCTCTCTTGGCACCAGAAATCCTGTGCTGACAGCTTCTTGGCTCACTGAACATTTTCAACACTCACCACGCAATCCAGACCCTGAGGGCCTAAATGGGCTGCACCTACGTTTTTCTTCTGATTTAGCATTAAATGAAGTCATGTATGCATAAAATAATTTAACAAATGTTCCACAACCATTTAAGCTGGTACACTAAATATACTCTTTAATACAAGAATGGTATTCTGATGGTTATCTGATGGATAACTTTTTTTCCTAGAAATTCTGCATAGATGGAGTAATAGTGGCTCATGTAACCATAAATGATTAAACTTAGGCAGATCATGTCTTAGACTAAGATTTCTGTCTATTTTAAGTACATGACTATTGGTGTCTTAGGTATTAGGGACCTAAGTACACGTTTAGTTTACCTGACTTTGAAATAAGGGCTTGAGACATATGATGCTCATTTTTCTCTCCTAGCTTCAGTCTCCCCAAGGTAGCTCAAAACAATGTAGGCCCTTCAAAGCATTGATAGGTCATAGGCTGTTATTATAGTCTGGGTTGCAGGAAAGGTTCTTCATTGACTCAGTAAGCATGGATATCTAATCTTAATGCTTTGTCTTTTCCTGCCAGGGAAATTCAGGGATTTATTGAGGGAGATTCAAATATGGGGTTATTTTGTGGGTAATAACCTAGTGTAATCCCAGGCTCTTACACAACAGAATCATCATCATCCATTCAATGTTGAAGGAGCTAAAGACTCCTTCTCCAAGTGAGTACACTTGAAAACTACACACACACACACACACACACATACACACACATATGTATAAAGAGTTTCTGAGATCAATAATGTGTTCCTTCTCTATATCCAATGGTTCTTGATACGTATCCAACTGATTTTGTTTCAGAGCCTTCTGTTTATTTTTGGAATGCTAGTCATATTTGTTGAGAAATTTAATCAGTCTTACTTTGGTTCCTTTTTAGATTACTCTTTTATTTCTTTTGTCTCAGCAGTGATCTCTTGTTGGGATCCTTCCATGAAATTAATGGTTCTTATGGCAACCATATTTTGGAAAGAAATTTCTTGGCTGGCTGGTTGTTTTATCTTCATGCTCACTTCTCTGTTTTTGTTTGGTCTATACTTGCTTTTCTTGGACCCCAGATTTCACAAGTGAGAACCAGTTCTTACATTTCTGTTTCTTTGCTGTTGTCTTACAGAAATATAACCAATACATTTTTCAAAGCCAGTATGTGGTTTGGCCTAGGCTCTGATTCAGAGGTTGTCACTGCCCTTCCCTGATATTCCTGGGATATTGCTCATTATAGGCTAAAAATCCTAGCCTGAGTCAAAGCTATTTCTATCTTACTGTAAACAGGTGGTCTTGACCCAGTACTCGTTCCATCACTGCGGGTGGGGCACTGTTAGAGCTGCTTCCCCTGGGGGCTCTACTCAAAGATGCAACTAATCGTTTCCAGTAGTGAAGCCTATTGGCTTGGAACTTAAAGTGGCTATTTTGTTTGTTTTCATTCCATCTTTGATTTCCAGATAAACCTAATCTGCTTTCGGGCATCAGCATGTTTTTAAAAATATGTACTAATAATATTTTGTTAATTATGCTGTGTGTTTTGAGTATGGGGATACAGTGTGAGCTAACTGTAATGTACTTACAAGGAGATGTTCCAAAAGCATTTTTTTAAATCTGTTTTTATTTAACATTGGACAGCTTTACAATAAACTATGACTTTAACGAAGTCCAAAGATCAGAAGGAATACAGACTATATTAGCTCACGAAATAATTCAAGATATTTATCTGAGCATGAGGTTTCTGGATTTAAGTGTGGACAGAACAGGAAGATAATTTTTAAAATTAGAAATCAAATATTTTATTTATAGAAAGAAAATATAGAGAGAGTAGAGAGAGGAAAATTAGCACAGACTAAGAGATTGTGAGGCCTGAATATGTGATTCTTGAATGTATAATTCATCAACAAAAATCTTGCTCAGAATGCTGTCACTTAAGTGCCATTAACCTTATCTTATAAAATGTCTTACTTTATAAAAAATCTTACTCCATGAAATATCTTACTCTATAAAAATATTTTAATGCATCATCAATTGATATATGTCACAAAAGGTTGAATTTTTAAAAATTGCATGAAAGTATTTTTTTGCTGAAGTACAAAAATGAGCTTAAATTAGTAATGAGTATTCAGAATAAGCAATAGCATGGATCATATTACCTGCCGGTTTATTCAGCTTAAAATTGCAGAAGCCAAATGAGGTAACAGACATGTTATTCAGTAATAGGTAGAATATTATTTTTTCCTTCTTTGGAAATAATTCATTTCTTTTAATATCTATATACTAATCTTACTAATGCTAATGATAATATATAAGTCAAAATTTCATTGCAGCCAAACTCTCAAAATTTTTGATGCTAGTTTTACAATGAGAATGTATAAAAATATATTTCATTTATTTAGCCAACAAATATTTTGGGCAATCTAGTCTGTATAGAGCATAGCTAGGTTTTTTTGCTAGGTTACTTTTTGCTATAGTAATCATCTGTATTTTTGTCTACACATTCCTTTTCTTTGGGGAATTTTTTACTTCACATAGCACTTGATATGTCAACTTCCAGTCAGTAGAGCAACTCTCACATGAGACAAGTTGTTTATATAAGTGAGAATTTGCCCAGCATCCAAGAAATACTTGTTAAATTTAAGAAACTAAAGGAAACCCACATCATTTGAAATTATTCCATTTGGGGGACTCTCAGCATTCTATTTCAGTGCTCTCAAACACCAGGTCCTCACCTCTCCCTCTTCTCGCTCCTTGAAATTTCTGTTTTCTACCCTTAATAACACCTTGGGAATGTGTGGGTAACTTAGCAATATGCACTTATTTTGTGTGTTTGATTACATGGCATCCACCATCATTCTACGTGTATGGAGTAATGTCCTTCCAAGACTGACTTGGAAGAGAATCTTTTTTCCAAGAAAATGTCACAGAGATTTTATGTTTCAATGTTTCTGTTAGTCCTCTTTTGAGTCCTCCTTTTTCTCCTTTGTAACATCTCCTCAAAGTAGAATATAGAGAGAGGAGAGAGAGAGAGAATTGTTCATTTATTTAGCCAACTAGCCTTCACTAGCCAATGAAATGCTACTGTTCCTTCCAAGTCTATCCATTTCCAATTCACTTCCAATTTTCTTTGCTTATTTGAAATTAAAACACATTTTTATAAAGGGAAATTGTGTTATTTTCCAACCACAGCTTGCTTAAAGTTCCTTTCTTATTCTTTAAAATATCAAGGTTTTTATATCCATATTCAGTTTAATCCCCTTGCTTTAGTTATCTCAAACTTTTACGTATGAGCAAGACTGGCTCCTGCCCTGGATTGAAGGATAAAGTTAGAATGATAGGAATAAAAAACATCATTGAGTTGACAACAGTAGCATTTTGTTGGTTATTGAAGGTTACTCTACTTTGAGTAGACGTCTCAAAAAGGAAAAAGGAGGACTCAAAAATTGGGTTAAATTCATTTTCACTTGCATTACAACATTGTATCTTCTTATTCATTCCTCTCAAACAGCACTTGTAATAAATATTTTCTATCCCTAATCCTTGCTAATTCATTATCCTGCCATTTCTTGTCCTTTTAGTTGCTGTGCTAAAAAAAAAAAAAAAAGGGCTAAAATCGCATTCAAATGTGTCAGTACAGTTACCAAATTTCAAATATTCTGTTGGGAAATAATGTGACTTGATGAGGATTCTAATAGTAAAAACCCAAATCAAAGAACAGTAAAAGCTTTCTGTAAAATTGAATGCATAAAACGTTGGTGCCCATGCACTCTTAATCTGAGCACACTTAATAGTCAATATCACTACTGAGAGATTTAATAACTTAAGTATTAAAATGCTTTATAAACTTGCTACTTAACAAAAGGGAAAATCTCTTTAGGTGGAGGAAATTTAACATGCTTGCAATAAACACAATTATCATGCCTCTCTAGATTTACGTATTTTAGTTTACATGTCAATCCCGTATTTATTAACTGAAAGTATGGGTCTTTGAGCTCCATCAAAATGTTGGTGTCTGGATGGAAAAATATCTAACATTGAGAAAAAGATCAGTATTATGCAGTGGAAAGATCATGAGAGAGAAATAAAACACTTAGAGTTTGACTCTTACCTCAAGAATTTTATAATTTTATAGCTATGTAATCTTTGGTAAGTATTCAACTTATTTAACCTCTTATTTATTTATTTATTTTTGGAAAGTAAACTCACTGCAGGTTTTTTTTGAGAGTTAAAAGTAAACCCTTTGACTACCTGAGTATCTGGCACCAAAATATACACAATAGATTATATTATATTTCATTCTTATTGCCATAAAAATTATTCTAACTGTGTATGCTATTTCTCTATCTTTATTCAAAGATACAGGTACTGAGATATTGAGAATACATACTTTTCTCACAAAACATTTTGCAAAGCTGTTGCATCTTCAAAACCAAAGAGCAATCAATGCCTTTTACGCTGTAAGTATACTTATAAAGGTAGGTTCTTAACTCTAAATGTAAAATAGTGCGTCTCTGTCTTACCATCTAAATTCAGAAACAGTACACATATTTTTTGAGTTACCTATCATGAAGAGTAAAAAGCATGTTAGAAAGCTGGTAACTAGGAAAATTTCTCTGAACAGAGAAAAGCTTGGCTGTTGACAACAAGAATGAAAGTCAAATAATTTTTTCTTACACCTTTCTTAAAAATAAATCTACAGTGTCATTTTGGGACCATTTACTTATTAAATATGAGTAGACTAATTTTAATCCTTTTAAAATTTCTGAAGCAACTATCTATAAAGAGCAAAGGAAGAGATGTTTTTAAATGATGAATTAAATTCATATTACATACATGAAAAAGTCTCATATTTTAGGTAAGGTATTTTGTAATTAGTTCCCCTAAAATAAATGGGCTTCCTATAACCATGCCTTCATATCTACCTATAAGCAGAAAATAACTAGAAACAAGTTCTAGGTTAACTGGTCATGATAATAGCAAACATCCCCATAGGCATGAAGGGGCTATGACAAATCACAAGTTTAATATCCTTTTGTCTAGAATAAATTTCACCATCACCAAGTCTGATGACTTCCCTCTGACTATGAATCCTCTGAAGAGGCAGTTTACAAATAATACGGGTGTTAAATATAATCTACTCCTTTGGGTATTTACCTTTAGGATCAGATATGCTCATTAGCCTAAGAAGAGAACAGAGAAGCCTTGGCTGCTTACATGTTAGTGAGAAAAAAAGATTTTTGGAGGGGTATTCTAGCCCAAGTCAAGGTTAACATGCTTTGGCTTCTATTACTCAAAGGACTGCCAAGTCTAGTGGGGGGTATGACCTGCCACTGTGTCATCACCTCGCATCTGCTAGATTCTGACAATAACCCATTTTGGGGCTAAGCATCCTGACAAATAGCACTTTCTCATGATTTATGTTTGGCATATCTTCAAGTATTCATTAACACTGCCAGAAAAATATCAGTTGTTCCTATAGGAATTCTTAGAATGGAAATTAATATTTCCTTAGTTATGGTTATTGTGTACTGACAGACAGTAATGAAGCAGGAACATTTACAGGCAAAATAAGTGCTTACTGATTGAATATTTGTAGAATGTTAGCTATGATTTCATAATATACTCTTGAAATTGTGGGATAAGAAATGCTCTCAAGAATTACAACATAAATAAGAGACAAAGGAAAAAATTCTCTAAAATGTTGTGTAGAAAGTTCATAATACAAAGTGACTGCTATCTTATTCTTTATTTAGACCTTATACAAAAAAATGGGATTCTGGTGTCATTTTGCTAATTATGAGTCATGATGTGCCTAAACCCTTGTTCTCCAAGAGAAAAGGAGGTAAAAAATTCCAACCTTTAATCTGGTTCATTCAATTGCTAAAATTTTAAAATTAGGAATATAAAATCTCACTAGAATACATGAAAAGCAGAGTAATTTAGAGTTAGCCATAAAAATAAAGACATATAAATGCTTGAATTCCTTCCAAAAATGTCTATGAGTTGAGGACCATTTAAAAAAGTGAGAATCCTTATAAAAACCAAAATATACTGTGAAGGATTGAATTACATAGCTTAAAGTATCTGACAAGTAAGGCTGGATTTTTCCACTCAACTTAAAACTCCTATAATTATACTTACATTTGAGGCAAAATTAGGATTTATATCATAACATCGCTTTCTTGAAATCAAAACACAATTTTATTGGCTATGTATTGTTGAGTGACAATGGAGCTCATCAAATATTCCATCTGCTTCCCTCTGCTTCTCATCCACTCCCCCACAGTCAGTGGAACCACTGAACATCTCCAACCATTAAACTGTGAACAAACATGATGTGAGTTATTTCTGGGCCTACAAATAAAAAAAAACCTGGTAAGCAATATTACAGCCATTTCTTCCATAGCCACAGGGATTCAAGAGCTCACATATTCCAAATGATAAACCTAAATTACCCCCTTAGTCACTCATATGTGTACATGTTTCGTTGAACATTCTCAGGTTTCCTATAGGGTAGTGTTATCATATTCATTTTATAAATTAGGAAACTGAGTACAAACTTAGTTAAGTCACTGGCATGATGAATGTGGTGGTGAAGAATATATTGTCCTGAGATCAGACACGGAATCATTGAAGTCTTATCTCTACCACTTACTTCCCATATGATCTTGTCCTGGTCATGTAATTTCTTAAAGCCTCAGATCCTTCATCTAAACAATGAGAATGATTACAGGACCTTTTTGCAGGACTATAGTGAGAACTGAGTAACAAAATACATGTTGAATTCTTAGCATGTTGTAAACAATACCAGAGAGATATTTTTCTTAAATTGTCACAAACCCACAGGCTGTTCGATGTCTTTTAATCTTTAATATTTTTTAATGATTAGGTAGGAGATATGGACAATCAGTTTTAAGGTGTGGTATTTTCAAATCACAGAGGATCAGGTGCAAACAAGGTTGCCAGCATGGTGCAAAGATGTAGGTTCCTTACATGAACAGCACTCTTTTTGGATTCATTTGTTTTTTTATGATGTGGGCAATGAACTTCACCGCTCTTGTCCTAAAATTAAGGCATTGTTCAATTATAAATTCTGGATCCCCTAGTAAATTATGTAGAATATTTTTAATTTTTATCCCTTTGTTGATTTTCAAAAGAACATAATTTGAGACAGGAAGAGGGAGATGTGAGAGGAGTTCCGTTGTTAAGGTTCCTTAAATTTCAGAGACTCTCTGAACAATATTTGTTTCTATGAATTATAGGAATGATACAGATGACCTTTCTAAAATGATTATCTAAAGCTGCCAATTGCCTGAGTATGAGTATTTTCAAGAATAAGGTTCGGATTCTTTAGTATGTGACAATTTGGATCTGTTCTCTATATTTCAGGCCCATCATCTCCCTTGTCCTTTTCTAGTTTAAGATATATTAAACTCTATTCAATTTTCCAAATTATCCGTATTCACTTACACCCTAGTCTTTACACTTTGACCTACAATAAAATTCCCCATTGCAGACTTGAATATTATGGTTTCCCAGGATAAGAATATAAACAAATTAAAAAGAGTCATTTTCAGGAACAAGTAGAGGAGTTGTTTGGAAGGTAAACCTTCCTACTCCCTAAGGAGAGGCCCAGCAGAGACAATGAGACCCAAGAGATGAAGAATAATAAAGAGAAAGAGCATTTGAACACCTGCATCAAGCCGTCATCTCATCTGACTTCCCATTTACATAAGTCAAAAATATAATTTTTCTCATTTGCCGCTATACTTACAGAGATTTTACACTTTTCCAATTTCCCCTAAATATTCTTAAGGTAGGAACTCTAAATTTAGTGTGCATAAGATTTTCAAGAGAGGCTTGTTAATGACAGATTGATGGCTTCACTCCTAGAATTTCTAATTTAACAGTTTTGGGAAAGAACCCAGGAATTTGTATTTTTTAGCCAATATCCAATATGTCTCTTATGCATCTGAAAGTTTTCATACCATAAGAAAAACAATCTATAAGGATTAAGAAATTATATGTTTTGGTAACACGTGAAAATGTCAATTTATAATGCCTGATGCAAATGTTAGGTCTCTTTATTATACTTGCAAGTATATAAATAATGAATAATATTTGCTTTACTCAATTAGATCACTGAAAATATGAAATCAATGATTGTATTCTTACAGAGGCATCATTCTGCTCAATAATCATTGGTTGTCTTTATCCAACACTCACCACCAGTGCATACTAACAAGTGATCATTGAAACTAATGACCTCATATTGTACTAGGTTCTGGACAGCTGTTCCAGAAACTTCTAACATGAACTTACAATACTTCTCACTGCTGATGGCTGCCGTGGCCTATGCCATCGCACCATCTGCTCAGTTCTCACTCACCAACAGCTGCTATTCTTGCTTTGGCACCATCTGCCTGGCTATCTCTGCATCCCATCTGTACTACTCGTTGGCACTGCTAAAATTACAACACATTTCACCCTCTATTCTTAAACAGAGGAATTCCTCAGTCATTTCTCCTTTTAGATTTAGGGAAACCCTTTGTGGAACATCTATAGGGCTCACTTTAAAGATCCCTTTTTTCTCACATTTAAAAATTTTCCACTATTATTAATTTTTTTAATTAGGGCTGAGGGGTCTGACTTGGTTGCCATAGTAGAAATACAGGGCTTCGTAAATGCAGTTATAATAATATTTGATGTTTAGACAATGCCTCCTCTGTAAAAAAAAAAAAGACAAAATAAAATAAAATGCCATATATAAAAAAAGAGAAAAAACTCAGGGCTCTTAGCAATTTGGATATATAAACAAACCTGATGACTAAAAGTTTGCCATATATTTGATCAAGAAACAAGTATGAGGTAAGTGCTGTGTACTATCAATGGGAAATATAAAATTTGAAAGGCATAAATCTATAACAGTTTGGAAAATGCAAATGTATACAAATTATTGAAATATAAGTCTTAGAATGATTGATTAAAAGTCTTTCTTTAGAAAAATTAAAGCTTCCCCTTTCGTCTTCAGTGTCCTCCTTTACCTATAGAAGTAAATGGCCCCTCCCCTGAAGAAAATAGAAGGCTTATAAATTAGAGCAATTAGACAAGAGCTTTGAATTCAGAAACTCAAAATGAAGCGCAAGGCAATGAAGATTGCAAAGAACAAAAAGAAAGAAAGATTATTCCATGACAATCTCTATATGCCAAATCAGAATTCTCAGTTCAATCATTGATTTCATATTTTCAGTAATCTAATCGAGTAAATATTCATTGTTTGTATGCTTGCAAGTGTAAGAAAAAGACCTAATATTTGCATCAAGCATTATAATTGATATTTTCAAGCACTACTAAAACATATAATTTCTTAATCCTTACAACTTGTTTTTCTTATGGTATGAAGACTTTCAGATGCATAAGAGACATATTGGCTAAAAAGTACAACTTCCTTCCACTCTGCTCTAGAATACCAGCAGCCAGGTCTGTAACTCTTCCCTAACTTTTAAATTGGAGGATTTTTCCCTGCAACAAGGAGCAGGGGTGGTGAGGGACTCCACATTTTGACATTTGAGGTGTGTAGAGAATTATTTTTAAAAAAAGGGAAAACCATGATTTTTATACAAATGTAACTAACATGTGTCAAGCATGTCAAATAAAAAAACCTGAATTTAATAAAGACAGACTTTTATTCAAAAGGATTGTTGCAAGAGAGGGAAATGGGCTATTTTAACAGGGGACAACAACCAGAACTAAGTCTGAACTCAATTGTACTGAAGCAGAGGGCTGCAGAGTTTTTAAAGGCTGGGGTGAGCTAGTGGAAAAGTACCAAAAATGGTACGGTGCAGTCACAGGGCATCTGTGTTTGGTAATTGGCTTCATTCAAAGGAAGAGTAAGCTTCCTGTGTCTTTTGGCAGGACGTGATTTTACAACTTGGAGCTAGGTGCCTACCAGAGTTAGGTTCCTACCTTCCCAGAGAAACTGAAAGATAAGGTTGCTATCTCCTTTGAAATAATTAAAAATAGTTTTAGTAATACAGGAAATATTTACTATCTAGGCACATTTCATAGAAAATAAAGAAAAATCTTTCATTTTGTAGGGGAAGGCATGAATCAATAAAACAAAGGAGCAAGCCCATTGCAACTGAGCAAACTTTGTACAAGTTTTAATATGTGCCATAGTTTCTTTTCAGACCCAGCTATGATAAAAGTTTTGTTTTTCTCTATGTTAATTGCTGTATATGCTTTCATATTCTAGAACAAACTGATGCTTTAAGATAAAATTCTATTTCTCCTTGGAAGGGACACACATACATATATTTCTGTCACCATTGCTCCTCATATAAATTCCACCAGCAATATTAACTATTAAATTTTAACCTAAATCATCTAACTTATATTGTACAGAGAAAAAACATGGCAGGTAGAAAAATAATAATTGGCTCTCATGTGAGAATATTTTTAAAAGATTAGCTAAGCATATGTAGCTGACCATGTTAAATTTTATCTGAGCTCTGTGTTCCCAGAAATCAGCAACAAGCAAGAAATCCCTCACCCTGTAGGAATGTGTTCTGAGGCAAAGGAACAGTCTGCTCTCACATGTTTTCTTCCTCTTTCCTCATGTCTCTCACACACTCATGGACTCCTTTTGCTTATCTGCTTCTATAAACCCCAGAGTCCTCCTTTTCTTTGAGATCTTTCTCATCAATGAACCTTCTCTATATTGCAATAGACTGAATAAAATCATCCCCTAAATTATCTAGTGTATCTTGTCTTTCACATAGCACAACTTACTACAGCCATGAACATCCTTTTTATAATAATGTAGTAGTATAATAAAACCAGAAAGTAGTAAAACATTTTATAGTCATATAACAAAAGCCAAAGCTTTCCTTGATTACAGACACATAGACTCACAGACATACAAACCCATGGAGAGCTTATAGCTTCAGTTCTACAACTTCAACCACAGATTACAAGTAAACAAACATAAAAACTCACACACTTCTTCCCAGTAGGCATGAAATTAGTCATTTATTTGTGTTCACAAATAAATAAATACAGTAAAAGTTTAACAAAATGGATCCTCCATCATCTCACTTAATGGAGAACAGATTTCTATCCTCCATCAGCCAAGGGCATTAAAAGGGCAGTTGATAAAACCAAAGTCTTTGCCGCCACTAAGGGAGAATAATTTAGAATAATTTACATGACCGGAAATGAAAACAAAAACACAAAATCAAAAGAGAGGAAGGAAAAGGCTAGAGTAAGAGCCAGCGAAGGTAAGGCCCTGTCGTCATTTAGAATATACTTTGTAAAAAAAAAAAAAAGAATAGACTTTGTGAGCCAAGAAAAGACATAAAGACATCCCTGGGCTTTAGCATCCCATTAGATATCTTTCTTTATTCATGCACTTTACCTGGCTCTTATAGGTGAATTCACTGAGTATCTTGGGTTGGTCTCCATAATATAAAACACACCAATGCTTGATTACTCTATGATGAACTTTACCTGTTTGTAAGGCCTGCCCACACATACTCAGCTCCAGTGAGCATCTGTAGCGCCTCACTCTTAAATGTGAGCTGATAATCATAAATCAGCAAATATTTTGAACATCAGAATGAAAGGTACCAAAGCTAATAGGTAAAGTAATTATAAAGTGAACAGATCTAGTTTAACTCATATATTTTTTAAAAAGAGAAAATTGACCACACGTTTTGATATAAATATATTCATTACATTATCTCACGCAGGCCTATCAGAAGCAGCTATTAAGTTATTTACTCAACAAACACAATTGCATGTATTTCCTAATGAGATTTATGATGTAAAGATAGCAGATGGGGACAAAAGCCTAGACAGGACTATATCCTGATGGAAGTGATCTATTAACCAATTATGTGAAAAAAATCATAAAGTCTATGGAGCACCACTGGAAAATTCTGTGTAGATGATAGTGTATTAAGTCCTTTCGCAAATATTGACATTAATGAAACATAGCACATTATATTATAGATTTACTGCAGTATTTTCTAATGTTCATCTCAACTTTAAAAGAAACCAAATGCTTAAAATTATTTCTAAGAAAGTCCTTTCTAGAAATTAAACTCCATTTCCACATTCTAGATTTTTAAAGTCTAGAATTACTGATTCCAGTGCTATATAATTCATATAGAAAAGTCTGTCCTTTTTCCAGGGTTGATGAAAGATGGAAAAAAGGAAGGAACTGGGGAAATAGAAGGGAATATGCTTTAGGATGTCTCCAGTTTGGACAGTTATCCTCTCTAACTATACATCTTCAGGGAAAAAAGCATTTTCCCACTGACTATTCAGGGGCTGAGGTGTCCATTTGTCCATCCGATGGTTTTGTGCAACAATGATATACAGAGCTCATAGGTTACTTAGTGGAGGTTTAAGGAATTCTGCTTCTTTTTGCATTTTTTAAGAGATGGAGTCTTGCTTAGTTGCCCAGGCTGGAATGCAGTGGCATGATCGTAACTCGCTGCAGCCTCAAACTCCTGGCCTCAAGTGATCCTCCTGCCTCAGTCTCCAGAGTAGCTGAGATTACAGGAATCAGCCACTGTTTTTTGAAATTTTAAATTAACATTTCCTAATTTCTCTCTTTGTTTTTTTCTTTCTAAGTGACCTGTGTCTTCCACCTGTCAGCTTCTCATTAAACATCTCCTCCATTTACTATTCATTACCCCTTGAAAATAGAGTCTGGGTCCCTTGTCCTGCAATCCAAACTTCCTCTGAATGAGGAACATAAAGGATAAATTTCCCTACTGAGAAAGTAGGGAGAACTGAACTCAGTTCCCATAGAAAGATGGTGACATTTTCAATTTTAATCTAGTACAGTGCTGGGTGTGGAGAGGTGCATTCTTGAGTTCACTTTAATCTCATTACTGTTATCTCCTAGAAATGCATGCCTCACAACATTTGACCTGGAGTATAAAAGATGAGGACCCGATAAGGTAAATAAACAATAAAGGAGGTAGTATAAAGGAAAAAATTATATATAATACTTGTTAAAAATCACAAAGAAAATTTTATTCAAGGCTATTGCAATAGAGTTTAGGATTGTATTGCAATAAGGAAAAGAGATTAAACTCAACTCCATTGAAACAAAAGGAAGGAATATTTTTATACACTGGAGCCAACTAATGGAAGAGTACTGAAGGACTCTTCAGTACTCTGGGGGGTAGGTTGGTTGGTGTGATTAGATCATCTGTGTTTACTGATTTTTGAAATTAGGCTTCTGTGCTCCCACAGAATCTAAGAGACAGGACCTCTATCTTTCCAAATGATTACATTTCAAAGAGCTGGTTCCAAGGTCCTTGAGAAAGACTTTCCTGGGGAGTATAAAGTTTGCATCTCAAAGGGGCAGAGAAAGAATTTACAATTACAAATTTTCTAAAGTAAATGTTTTAAGAAAAGGGAGTTCAGAAGCCTATAGTCAGAAAGAAGCCTGTCTAAAGTTTAGTCAGGCTGAGGGAAATGTTAAGGCAGTCATGGTCAACAGCTTCCAAGAAATGAATATTTAAGAGAGTATTCTAAGAAATGTTAATTTGATGTATCAAGAAAGTGTGTATGTAACATAGTCAAATTATGTTAAAATCCTGTGCCCAAATGTGTTATAAAAATAAAAGCAGTGTTTTCCATTTTTTCACCTTTGCTTTTCATGTCTTTGTTTCTTTCTTTAACAAATATTTACTGCACAACCCTTGTTTATTAAGTACTTTGAGAAGCACAAAGTACACACATGTAAAAGAAATACAAACTTTCAACATCAGCAGGAATTAAGCACTGAAAGTTAGACTTTTGTTCAGATCTATTAAATGCCAGGAGAAATTTTCACTAAACAATGTTCAGGTGAAAAATTTAAGTCACAATCATGGGCCCATGGGCAAGAATTAGGTTAGTGCAGAAACTAGCAATAATTTCTCCCACAAAATTAAATTTTGTTCACCAAAACAATAGTAAGAAAGTCAAAGAAGGAAGGTGTCAATGGAAAAAAAAAAGCGACACTCTATAAAATAATTTTAAAGAGATTTATTCAGAGCCAAATTTGAGGACTCAGAGAGACACTCAAGAAGCCTTGAGCAAATGGACTTGCTGTGGCTGGGTTACAGTTTAGTTTTATACGTTTCAAGGAGACAGAGGTTACAGGTAAAGTCATAAATCAATACGTGGGAGGCATACATTGGTTTGGCCTGAAAAGGTGGGCCATCTTGAAGGAGGGAACACTTACAGGTTATAGGTGGATTTAAAGACTCTTTGACTTGTAATTGGTTAAAGACTTGAAGCTCTGTCTAAAGGCTTGGAATATTTTAAGATAAGCAGCTGTTTATCAGAGACAAGCCACCACATATATTTGTTGTGTAAATTGAGGACCTGCAGGTTTGTCTTACATACCCTTAGTCCTGTTAATGTGTCACAAAGGATGTCTCCAAGAAGTGTGTGTTGGGAGGTACATGATGAGACATTTCTGACCTCCTTCCTTGTGGCAGGAAATTTAGTTTTGGGATATCCCCTTGGCCAAGAGGGGGTCCTTTCAGTCAGTCTGTTGGTGGGGGAGCCTTAATATTTTTAGTTCATGAAGGGTACCAATTCTTGTACATAAGAGCTGCTCTCTGGGATGACCAAAGTACAGTTGACCCTTGAACAACATGGGGGTTAGTGGAGCTTAAGTCTCATACAATTGAAAATCCATGTACAACCCTTGACTCTCCAAAAACTTAAACACTAATTGCCTACTATTGACTAGCAATCTTACTGATAAATAAACAGTCAATTAACAAACATTTTATATGTTATATGTATTGCATACTTTATTCTCATAATAAAGTAAGTTAGAGAAAATACTGTTATTTTAAAAATTCATAAGGAAGAGAAAATATATTTACTATTCATTAAGCGGAAGTGAATCATCATAAAGGTCTTCATTCTCATTGGCTTCACGTTGAGTAAGCTGAGGAGTAGGAGTAGGAGGGATTGGTCTTGCCGTCTCGGGGTGGAAGAGGCAGAAGAACCCACCGAGTTCAAATCCATGTTGTTCAGGAGTCAACCGTAATTACTTTCATTAATAATTCATTTGATACATTGATTCTAAGAACTCCATTACTTCATTTTAGCTGGGAGCCCCTACTTCTCTTTTAATTTTCTGCTATTGACAATAAACTAATCAGATCATTTGGTATTTTTAGATGTTTGATAAATAAGGAACAGAAGAGTCCTTCTTTGATGATTAAAATTCTATTTAACAAGAGATAACAAATACAAACATATTATAATAATTAGATATTATTCATATTATTCTGCCATTTAGCTGGTTTTTAAAGAACGGTAATTTTTAATTGCAACTGTGTTGCGATGTGTGGAGTTCATATCAAGAGAAGGTCTTGCCAAATACTGAAAAAAATCTGCTAAAGCAAAATCTAACTTGGACAAAACAAGAGGGAGTCATGAAACAAGTCTGTTTACCTTGCAGAATGGACCTTGAGGGATTATAGATGAAAGCTGACCATGGGGCAAATGTGGAAAATTATATTTGGATCATACTGAAAATCTCTGAGATTGGACTTTTATCTGGTTAAGCAGTGGGTGCTGTAAAGGTTTATTTCTCAATATTATAATATCTAATTATCTAAACTTCAGGCAGTTATAACAAATGGATATATCATTCAAAACAAAAGAGATATTCCTCACTATAACAATCTAGGCTGAAGTTGCTTCTCTTTTGTCCAAGTGAATGATCTGATGGTGGGTAGATAGTAAATGAGAATAAAGGGGGGACTTTAGCATGTATAGGATAGTAGGTATTATGGGATAGCTCTGGAAGCAGGAACTAAACTAAGGTTGAATGTGACCCAGCAATATAATTTCTGTACTCAATAAGAGATATGCATGTATCCCAAGAATTTGAAATATTATTACCAAAAATTGTAGCATTATTCAAAATTACCAAAAATGAATGAGAATGTCTACTGGCAGGTAAATAGTTAAATTGTGATGTATTTGTAAAATGGGATTATTACTCAAAAATAAAATATAAATGGCATACAATTACACATAGCAACATAAACTTCACAAAGATATTGAGCAAAAGAAATCAGGCATAAAAATAAATATTGTATGACTTCAGATGGAATTCTAAAGCATCGACCAATAATCTATGCTGTTAGGAAGGAGAATGTGAGAGGCATGAGAGGGGAGTCTTAAGTGCCAGTAATAGTCTACTTCTTGACCCAGGTGGTTATGTGTTATATTAGTATTCTAGGGCTGCCATAGCAAATTATCACAAACTAGGTTGATTGCAACAACAGAATTTTTTTTTTCCTCACAGTTATGGAGGCCAGAAATCGGAAATCAAGGTGTCAACATCGTCATGCTGCCCTAAAGACTCTTGGAGAGAATTATTTCTTGCATCTTCCACTTGGATTCAGTTGTTCCTTGGCTTGTGGCTGCATAACTCCAATCTCTTCTCTGTGCCTGGATCTTCTCCCCTTCTGTCTTTTATATAGACTTCTCATTGGATTTAAGGCCCACGCAGATAACCCAGAATAATAACATCTCATGATCCTTAACTTAATCACATTTGCAAGGACAATTTTTCCAAATAAGATACATCCACGGTTCTAGGCATTAGGATGTTGGCTTTTCTTTTTGAGGTCACCATTCAAATCACTACATGTGGGCATGTTCATTTTGAAAATATCCAGTCAATTGTATACTTACACTTTGTGTACTTTTCTCCTTATGATTTCTACTTCATTAACGTTTTCTTAAATACTTAATGCCTCTACATTTTATAAGCTTTCTAATTATGCCAATCTTATTTTGGCATATATTAGACATTATAAGGGGGAGAGAATATTGGTTTCCTTATGACTTCAAATTTCTCAGCCACAGACGGCACAGAATTTCCACAAGCAGATTTACAATATAAAATACATACACGCATTATCATTTAATAATTTATTTAAATATCTATTTATAAAACAGGCTCTCAAAAATTAACTGTAGAAATCAATAACAAAAATAAGAAATTTCATACAAATCAAAATAAGAATTGTGGACATAATAATGATAATGCTGTATGACATTTTTGAAAATATTTTTGCATTTCAATGAGGGTATTTTAACATACTCAGCTCGAAATAGATGTATCAACCCCCTTCCCTGAGAACACACAATTCAAAACACCTGCACTGAAAAAGCTACAGTGAAATGCCTTGCTTTGTGTGAGATTAAATATAAGCATAATTATGAGAAAATACAGAAGGACATCCAATCACAGAGATCAAGGAGTAGACAGACAAAAAGACTTCCTGAAGCAGAGGGCCTTAATGATTAGCCTAATCCAAATATGTGCCATCAAGTGCAAGCTGCTCATTAACTGTTTCTGACCACAAAAGGTACCAAACACTTCTGTGGCTTGTTTTGTTACACATAAGTTGAGCATCCCTAATCTGAAACTCTGAAATCTAAAATATTCCAAAATCTGAAAATTTCTGAGCACCAGCATGAGGCCACAGTGGAAAAATTTTAGACCTGACCTCATGTGAAGTGAGGCAGTCAAAATGCAGGTGCACAATACACAGTTTATTCAGCATGCCCAATGGAAAAAAGACCCTCCCCTGCCCTTTCATCTGTGATGCATGTTTTCTGCACACTCTCTGATTCCCCACAAAGGAATCGGAGCACACGCACAAAGGGTAATGAAATGGCACGTATGCAGGCTGGACAAGCCGACCAGCAGGTTCCCCACAATGTCCTATGTGGGGCCAAGACTCATGTGCATTACTCACTGTGGGTTTTTCTTTTTCTTTTTCTTTTTCTTTCTTTTTTTTTTTTTGCTATTATCTGCTCCATGATGTAAAGATATTGTTGAAAATACCAAAAAAAGAAAGCCTGCAGATATCCCTGTGGTTAACGGTGGTATAAAAAAGAGGAAGCATTTATGTTTATCTTTAGCTCAGAAAGGCAAGCTGTTGGAGAAACTGGACAGTGGTTAGAATGGCCACCATATGTGACTTGAAGAACAGAAGGGTAAACTATTTAAGTTCTAGGCTAAAAGTGATAAACAGAAGTTAAAGAAAAATAGAAGAACACTGCATAAACCTAGAAATGAAGATCTCGATCATGTGTTGAAAAAGTGGATCTGTCGGTTCTCGATGAACACATGCCACTTAGTGGTAGGCTGATCATGAAACAAGCAAAGATCGATCACATTGAATTAAAAATGGAAGGGAACTGGGAATATTCAATAGGAAAGATTCATAAATTTAAGAAAATATATTAATTTTTTAAGTATTTGTAGTGATAAAGCATCTGCTGATCACAAAGCATCAGAAAAATTCATGGATGAGTTTGCAAGGTCATTGCTGATAAAAATATGATGCCAGAACAAGTCTCTAGTGTTGATAAAACATCGCTGTTCTGTTGTTATTACTCCAGGAAGACATTAACTCAAGCTGATGAGAAAGACTCCATGGGAATTAAGGGTGCCAAGGACAGAATAACTGTGCCGGGTTGTGCTAATGCAGTAGATATGCATTAAGTGTAAACTTGCTGTGACGGGCAAAAGTTCCTGTCTTTGATGTTTTCAAGAAATGATTTTCCTGCCACCCCATTATTATGCTAACAAAAAGCCATGGGTGACTAGGGACATCTTTTCTGATTGGCTTTACAAACATTTTGTACCAGCAGCTCATGCTTGCTGCAGGGAAGCTGGACTGAATGACAACTGCAAGATTTTGTTGTTCCTTGACAATTGTTCTGCTCATCCTCCAGCAGAAATTCTCATTAAAAATAACGTCTATGCCAAGTTCTTTCCCCCAAATGTGACTTCATTAATTCATCCATGCAACCAGGGTATACTTAGATTAACGAAGAGTAAATATGAAAAGCACTTTCTTGATGAGTGACCTGGCATCAGTGAACAAAGGCATCAGTGTACAACATTCTCAAAAGGAGTTTAGCATGAAGGACACTGTATATGCTGCTGCCAATGCTTGGACCACAGTAACTATAGACACAGCGGTGCATGCCTGGTACAATCTCTGGCCCAAAACTTTGTTCAGTGGTGATGACGAGCAAGATTGTGACTTTGAAGGATTCCATATGTCAAATGAGAAGTGAATGTCTAACTCCCTTACATATGCAAAAAATATACCTTGCGAGTCTATCAATAAGCTGGAAAAAGTGGACGTCGAAGAAGTTTTAACATCAATAACAAAGCTCTGGAAGTTCATTCATTGACCCATCAAAAAGTGAGCAAATGAGTGAATATAATTTTTCAAAAGAAAATAAATAACCAACATGAAAAATGTTCAAAATTACTAATCATCAGAGAAATGCAAATTAAAACCACATTGACGTAACACCTAACCCCTGTCAGAATGGCCATTATTAAAAGTCCAAAAACAACAGATGCTGGCATGGATGCAGAGAAAAGTATGCTTATACACAGTTGGTGGGATTGCAGGTTAGTATGGCCTCTATGGAAAACAGTATGGAAATTTGTCAAAGAGCTAAAAGTAGATTTACCATTTGATCCAGCAATCCTACTGTTGGGTATCTATCCATATGAAAAGAAATCATTTTATCAAAAAGACACCAGCACTCTCATGTTTACTGCAGCACAATTCACAATTGCAAAGATAGGGAATCAACTTAAGTGCCCATCAATACATGAGTGGATAAAGAAAATATGGTATATACATACATATACTATGAAATACTACTCAGCCATAAAAAGGAGCAAAATAATGTCATTCACAGCAACTTGGAAGGAGACCATTATCCTAAGTATCATATCTCAGGAAAGAAAAAACAAATACCACATGTTCTCACGAAAAGTGGGAGCTAAACTGTGGATGTACATGGGCAGACAGAGACATAAAGGATGTTGGAAACTAAATAGGGGGAGGGTGAGAGGAGGTTGATGGATAAAAACTAATCTATTGGATGCAGTGAACACTGTCCTGGTGGGGGGCACATTGAAAGCCCTGACTTCAGCATTATGGAGTGTGTGTGTGTATGTGTATGTATACACATACACACACATATATATATATAACACAAAATGTACTCCCTTAATATTTTGAAATAAAAAAATTAATTTAAAAAAAATACAGGAAGGTATTGTTGGAAATTATGATCAAATACCATGAATCAAGAAGCATGATGTGTATATTCATTAGAAAAAAAAGTATGTCTGTGCCTTCCTTCCAAAATGATGCATTTATTTATTCCACAAACACTGAGTAAGTGATAACTCCTGTGCTAGATAGTGTACAAGACAATGAAGACACTGTTTTGAGCAAAACAATTGCCCTACTGGTATGAAAGCTACGTTACAGTGACTGCATGGCTTAAGGAAATAGATATAATAGTAATGACGAAGAGACAGATGCTTCTTGAAAGGTCAGTAAAATTAAATTGTTAGAGTAACACTGAGAAGCAGCATTATTATTACCTATTCTACAGATGCAAAAATTGAAATACAGAAATGTTAAGTGGCAATCATCCTAATAACAGGCAGCCACAAGATTTGGACACGGGCTTTCTGACTCCGTGGTCTGCTCTCTGAGCCATTCTATACTATAGGGTTTCAGCACCTACACCTACTTCAGACAACCCTTTAATCTACAGTTCAGGTACTATCTTTCACTCCTCCTGTCCTCAAACTTTTGGTTTTTGGCAGAATTAGATTCTTTTCCTCTTGGATTCTAATACAGCCATTCTGACTTCTGTCAGACATGTGGTAAGCCTTGCAACTTCTCTCAACTCAACTGGTAAAGTTATGGCCTCTACCTTGTTTCAGTTCTTGTTCTATGTTAGCAAAAGATGAATCTGTATATAGTTTGGGATCATAGAAAAAGAATGGATGTTGGTGTGTTTTAGTCAGAGATGATTTTGTTATTAGAAATCCAAACTAACGTCTATACAAAAAAAAAAACCCACAAAATTTGGGAATTGATTTGAAGCAGAAAATAACTCCATTACTCAAAGGCAGGCAATATGTCTAAGTCTCACAAGGAACTGAAGTTCAGAAATCAAAGCACACACATTTATGTAATTGCCTCTATTAACAGGCTCTCTTGACCTTGGCTTTGGGTTGGGTTTGGCGAGAGACAAATGCCCTCTCTGAAACACTGTTATGGATTAGCTGTGTTCCTATACCGGAGGCCACAGCTCCCTGCAAGACAGCCCTTTCCACACAGCTCTCACTTTACAACTCCTCCTTCCCCTCACTCATTCAGGCTAGGGGTAATACATTTACTGTTACTCTATTGTCCACACTGATATCCTTATGCTCTACCCACAACTTTAGAAATTCTCCTTTTTAAAATCACCTCCAATTACCCAATTTGAGTATACTATCTCTTTCCTGTTGGCTTCCTGACTGATACAAATTCCAAATTACCTATATCTAAATGTCTATAGTCATTTTTGAGAAGGATCTATATGATTGTTACACTTGGCATTGGTTAGGAATTGGGTTTTGTGTGTGCGAATTTTATTTATCTGTCCTTCTGTCTTAGTCTTTTTGGGCTGTGATAGCAAAAGTACCATAGACTGGGTAATTTAGGAACAACAGAAATTTGTTCCCCACAGTTCTGGAGGCTGGGAAGTCTAAGATTAAGAGACCAGCAGATTTGAAGTCTGGTGAGGACCCTGTTCCCCATAGGAGGCACCTCTTAGCTGCATCTTCACATGGTGGAAGGGGCACAGGCACTCCTTTCAACTTCTTTTATCAGGACATGAATCCTATTCATAAGGGTAGAGCCCTCTTGGCTTGGTCACTTCCCAAAAGGCCCTACCTCTTAATACTATAACATTGGGTGTTAGGCTCCAACATATAAATTTTGGGGGAACACCAACATTTAGACCATAGTACCTTTCTTTTCCAGGCTGAGTTTACAGCATGA
>RJWJ010016120.1:0-34917 GCA_004363605.1 Indri indri
CCTCGGCCTCCCAGAGTGCTAGGATTACAGGCGTGAGCCACCGCGCCCGGCCTTGCACAAATGTTTCCATTTTTAACCCAAAGTTATTTGCGAGTTAATTCTCAGTCGCGAGGGACGTAAAGACCCTTAGGGGCAAGAAGAGGTTAGGTTTTATCAAACTTATGCCTCTCAGGTAGAACAATGCAGATATTTTCCTTGAAATTAGCCCCATCCCCCACCTCGGGAAAGAAACAACAAAGGAATGAGAGGAGGATAGAATGGCTCAGGTAGGAAAGGCCGGGTGGGGATGGGGGGATGCGAGGAGAAAGGCCGGTGAATTTTGAGGTGAAATTAAGAAAGATAAACCAGAAAAAAAAAACAAAGGAAAAAAAATTGAGCCTACTGAGGAGACGCGGCAGCGGCTTCAGCTCCAGCAGCGATGGCTACAGCCACGGCGACGCTCGGCGGCGTGATCCAGCCTAGAAAAGGCGCGGAGCCGCTCCGCCAACGGCGCCGGCCTCGAGCGGCTTCACCGAGTTGTAGTGCTCCCCGAGGCCGCAGCTGTGGCGCAGGTAGACGAGGGTGAGCGGCTTCCTGGTGTACTCCTCCCCGATAACCACGACGGGCGAATAGGCCTGGATCACCTCGATGGGGGTCTGCAGAATGTGAGACAGGGCCCTCAGCTCGAGCTGGCCTCCCCACGACGCCCTGCACACGATGTCGTCACAATATCTCAGGAAATCATCGCGGCCATAGGCGGCACCGGTTTCGGGGTTGCAGAAGAAGGGCAGGAAGTCGTCGATGTGCTTCTGCATGTAGTCGGCGGTGTGGCAACGCAGGCTCTCCACGGTCACAGAGAACACTAGCTGGTCTTGGATGGCGCGGTACATGCAGTGGCCGTCAGCCGGGATAGCCTTCATCTCAAGATTCTTGGCCCCCAGGATGATGGCGAGCTTCTCCTCTTCCTCGCGCCGGAAGCTGGCCATGTGCTCCATTTCGGCCTCCATGATCCTCCTCTGGTATTCCCTCTCGACGGCCGCCCTTCTTTCCCGCCTTTTCTGTGCCCTCGAGACCTGGGGAGGCTGATTCTCGACATTCATCTTGGCCAGATCTGCAGTGACAGAATCGAGGTTGCTGCTATCACGGAAGCTCTCTTGGAACTTCTCCAGCTCTTGCTGGTGCCTCTGCTCCATCTCAGCCTCAAGGCGGGCCACATCTAGGAGCAACTGCTTTCTTTTATTCTTGTCACTCTTGGGGACCGAGTTCTTCATGCCCTGGATACGGGCCTTTAGCTCTTCCTTCTCACGGTCGTGGCGTCTTATCATCCGCTGGTGCTCACTCTCAGGAACTTCCATGATGTTCACTGGCAGGCGGGAGTTGAAATTTGTGGCAGCTCAAGTACTGACTACAGCTCAGACTAACAGCTGAAGCCTCCGAACAGGCTCCAAACCGCTGCCCTAGCCGATGCTCTCTGTTCACCTCAGCTGATGGTTGCCCCCACCTTATTCACAGCCTCCTCTGCCATTGGCCACTGCCTCTTCCTGGCCACGCCCCCAAGCCAGCCTGGCTCTAGGATTGGCTGTTGGGAGGCCCTACATTCTTTCCCATTAGACCCTGTAGCAACTGCCGTTTACGGTTTTAGCGGGGTTCTAATATAGCTAATAAAACCCCGCCTTTCAACAATGTGTGTGACAATTGGACTTGCAGAGTTTTTTCTTTGACTCTTACTGCCTACTTCATTTCCAAGTCTGGACACAACGCAGACACTGGCCGTGCTTGAGAACCACAGGACAAATACTATACCGTCAGCTGAATGTGCTCTGACCTTGGATTTGGCATTGCTCTTCATGTTCAGGAGGCAGTGTGGCTTTCTCCAGTTTTTCAGTTCCCTTGACTGATAAACCCTTAATCTTTGTGTACCACAACAAGGACATTTCCTTATGTTCCTGGGAACACAGAGTCCTTTCAATTTACTCTTCAAATTCACCCTGTCCCATCTCAAGTGTAAGAATGTAACAGCCACTGTCCTTTGAGTCACCCACTACAACAAAGCAGATGTCTTGGCTTGTGCCAACAGGATGCACCTACACTAAACTCCCCTTCTCCTGGGTTCCCAGATCCCAAATTGGTCTCTTTAGGATGTCCATCAAGCACCACCGTCAGCGTTCATCAAGCCACTTTTCTGGTTATTTTGAATCTTCAAAAGTTCTGAAGAAAAAAAAAAGCCTTAATTCTTTCAAATATGCTCTCATCCTGGCCCCTCCCCACCACTTGCATCTTGAATCCCAAATAGGAAGGCCCTCCAGACAACATCTCCCTTGCTACAGATGAGGAAAGTGGACATTGATCCAAGTTGTGTGTTTCAGAATTTCATTCATTTTTATTGCTAAGTAGTATTCCATGATATGGATTTACTGTAGTTTGTTTGTAACATTCACCTGTTGAAGAGCATCTGGGTTGTTTCCAGTTTGGGGATATCACACATAAAGCTTCTATAAACATATGTACATAGGTTTCTGCGTGAACATAAGTCATTTCTCTGGGGAAAATGCCCAGGAGTGCAATTGCTGGGTCATCTAAGTGCATGTTTATTTTTTAAGAAACTATTTTCCAGAGTGGCTGTGCCATTGTACATTCCTGTCACATTTTTTTTTTTATTTTAGCTGTTTTGTTAAGTGTGTAGTGACATCTCGTTGTGGTTTTAATTTGTATCTCCCTAGTGATGTTCATCTTTTCATGTTCCCACTTGCCATCCATGTGATACATCCTGTTTGGTAAAATGTTGATGTCATTTGCCTATTTTCTCATCAGACTCTTTTTTACTGTTAGTTTCTTTTTTTTTTTTTTGAGACAGTGTCTCACTCTGTTGCCCGGGCTAGAGTGCCATGGCGTCAGCCTAGCTCACGGCAACCTCAAACTCCTGGGCTCAAGCAATCCTCCTGCCTCAGCCTCCTGAATAGCTGGGGCTACAGGCATGCGCCACCATGCCTGGCTAATTTTTTTAATATATATTTTTAGTTGTCCAGCTAATTTCTTTCTATTTTTTTAGTAGAGACGGGGTCTCGCTCTTGCTCAGGCTGGTCTCGAACTCCTGACCTTGAGCGATCCACCCGCCTCAGCCTCCCAGAGTGCTAGGATTACAGGCGTGAGCCACCATGCCCAGCCCAATTTTTAGAGTTCTTTATATGTTCTAGATGTTAGTTCTTTGTCAGATTTGTAGTTTGCAAATATTTTCTCCCAGTTTGTAGCATATCTTTTCATCTTCTTAACAAGGTCTTTCTCAGAGCAAAAGTTTTTAATTTTTATGAAGTCCAATTTATCAATTTTTCTTTTATGGATCATATTTTTGGTGTCAAGTCTAAGAACTCTTTGTCTTAGCGTAGATCCTAAAGATTTTTGTCCTCTTTTTTTTTTTACTAAAATATTTATAGCTTTAGGTTTTAAAGGTAAATCCGTGATCTATTTTGACTTTATTTTTGTGTTAGGTTTGAGACTTAGATTGAGGTTCGCTTTTTTTGCCTAAGGCTTCCTCCCTTGAATTGTTTTTGCACCTTTGTCAAAAATCAGTTGGGCATATTTGTGTGGGTCTATTTCTGGGTTCTCTATTCTGTTCTATTCATCTATGTGTCTCTCTCTCCACCAACACCATATGGCCTTGATTACTGTAGCTATGTCTTGAAATCAGACATTGCTACAGTCTATAGACAACTTTTATGTCTTAAAAAATGTTTTAGCAATTCTAGTTTCTTTGTCTTTTTGTATAAATTTTAGAATACTCTTGTCTGTATCTACAAAAAAAATCTTGCTGGAATTTTCATAGGAATTATGTTAAAGCTACGTATCAATTTGGGGAGAATTGACATCTTTGCTATGTGGAGTCTTCCAATCCATGAACACCTGGGTATGTATCACCATTTATTTAGATTTTCACTGGTTTCTTTCATTAACACTTTATAGTTTTTAGCATATAAATCATGTGCATATTTTGTTACATTTACACTTAAGCATTTCTCTTTTTTGAGTGATTGTAAATGGTATTATATTTTTAATTTCGATGTTCATATGTTCATCACTAGTATATAGAAATACAATTGACTGTTGTATGTTCATATTGTGTTCTATGACTTTGCTTAATTCACTTATTATTTCTAGAAGGTTTTTCTTGGTAGATACCTTGGAATGTTCTATGTAGAACATCATGTTATCTGTGAATAGGGACAATTTTATTTCATCCTTTCTAATCAGTGTGCCTTTTATTTTCTTTCTTGCCTTATTGCACTGGTTAGAACTTCCAGCACTGTGTTGGATAAGAATGGTGAGGCTAGACATCCTTGTTTTGTTTTTGATCTTAGGGGGAAAGCATTTTGTCTTTCACAATTAAGTATGATATTAGCTATAGGCTTTTTGTAGATGTTCTTTATCAAGTTGAGGATGTTCCCCCCTCTTCCTATATTTTTGAGAGTTTTTGACATGAATGAGTATTGAATTTTGTCAATTTTTCTGCATTGATTAATATATTAATGTGATTTTTCTTCTATAGCCCATTGATATGAGAGGTTACAGTGATTGCTTGTCAAGTGTTTAATCAGTCTTGCATTACTGCAATAAACCCGATTTGGTCATGGTTTACAATTATTTTTATATATTGCTGAATTTTATTTGCTAATATTTTCTTAAGGATTTAAAAATCTACATTCATGAGAAATATTGGTCTGTAGTTTTCTTTTTTGGTACTGTTTTCTTTAGTTTTAGTATCAGGGTAATACTAACTTAACAAGAAGAGGAGGGACCCTCCTCTTATATTTTTTGGAAGGAGATTATATAAAATCAGTATTAATTCTTTAAACATTTGGTAGGATTCTCCAAAGAGACCATCTGGGCCAAGAGATTGCTGTTTTTGGAGGTTTAAAACTACAAAATCATTTTCCTTAATAGGGCTAATCAAATTATATGTTTCGTATTGAGTGAATTTTGGCAGCTTGTGTTTTCTGGTGAATTGGTCCATTTCTTCTGAGTAGTCAAATTTATGTATGTAGAGTTATTTGTAATATTCCATTATTATTGTTTAACGTTTGGAGTTTCTGTAGTGATATTCCCTGCTTTATCCCTGATATTGGTAATTTGTGTCTTCTTTGTCAGTCTTGCTAGAGATTTGTCAATTTTATTGATCTTTCCAAAGAATTAGCATGATGTTTCATTGATTTTCCCTATTGCTTTTCTGTTTTCAATTTCATTAATTTATGTTCTTTATTATATCCTTTCTTCTGCTTGCTTTGGGTTTCGTTTGCTCTTCTTTTTCTAAGTTCTTGCGGTGGGAGCTTAGATAATTGATTTCAGATTTTCCTCTTTTTCTAACGTATGCATTTAGTGCTATAAATTTCCTTCTAGGTATTACTTTAATTGTATCTCACAAGTTTTGATATGTTGTATTTTCATTCTCATTCAGTTCAATGTATTTTTTGGTTTTCCTTGAGACTCTCCGGCCCATGGATTATTTAGATGTGACTTGGCTTCCAAGTGTTTGCGGGTTTTCCTGTTATCTTTCTGTTAATGATTTCTACTTTGATTCCTTTGTGGTTAGAGAACATACTTCTTTTTTATTTTTATTTCAGCACATTATAGGGGTACTAATGTTTAGGTTACATATATTGCCCTTGCCCCACCCGAGTCACAGCTTCAAGCATGTCCATCCCCTAGACGGTGCGCACTGCACCTATCAGGTGTGAACATACCCATCCCCTGTTCCCTGCTCCCGTCTGCCCGACACCCGATGAATGTTGTTACTATACATGCACTCAAGTGCGGAGAGAGAGAGGTCCTGGGTGGAGGTCACAGGAGTGTCTTCAGTGGAGATGGGACAATTTGAATCATCAACTGTAGTTGAACAGTAATTGCCCGAAGCTGAGACCCCACCCTTTTAAAGCTCTGTATTTCTGCTTATTATTAGGAGTTTGGATTTTGAGACGAGAAAGTCTCCCATTTTTTCTCCTTTGATGGCAAAGTAATAAACTTCTCTTTCCTTCTCCTCAAACTATTTGTTCTCATTATTCTGATGCAGCCCCAAGGTTGCAAAGAACAAGGACAAGGCTTATGTGGAAGGTGTTAGTCATCCAGAACGCCACTGTATATTTGGAAGCTTTCGGTAACAATAGGATGTTGAGCATGTTTTCATATGCTTAATTGCTATCTGTGTATCTTTGGTGAAGGGTCTGTTCAGGTCCTTTGCCCATTTTTTAAATTGGATTGTTCATTTTCTTATTATTGAGTTTTAAGTGTTCTTTGAATATTTTGGATAATAGTGCTTTATCAGGTATGTCTTTTGAAAATATTTTCTTCCAGTCTATGGCTCATCTTCTTATTGTCTTGGTTCTTTTTTTTCCAGTCTATTTTCTCTCTGTTGTTTAGAATGGGTAATTTTAATTGTTCTGTCTTCAATTTCACTGGGTCTTTCCTCTGTCCCCTCCATTCTGCTGTTGAGCCTATCCATTGATTTGTTTTTTATGTTTGTTATTGTATTTTTCAGTTTTGAAGTTTTCATTCAGTTTTTTCTCATATCTTCTATTTCTTTGCTGATATTTTCTATTTCTTTTTCTCTTTCTAATTTTTCTGCTTTTAATCTTGGCTGTGACTCTATTTTTTCATTTGCTTTAAGCATATTTGTTGCTTGATGAAGCATTTTTATAGTGGCTTCTTTAGAAATCTTTCTCAGATAATTCTAACATATCTGTCATCTCGATTTTGGCATCTATCTATTGTCTTTTTTTGCATTCAGTTTGAGATCTTCCTGGTTCTTGGTGTGATGACTTATATTTGATTGAAACCTGGGCATTTTGGGTATTATGTCATGAGACTTTGGATCTCTTTTAAACCTTCTGTTTTATTTGGTTTCCCCTGACACTGCCACCTTCAGGGGAAGAGGCAAGTGGGGGTGGAAGTCTAGATTTCCCGCTTGGCTTCCACTGACCTAAGGTTGGAGGGCTTCTCATTACTGCTTGGCAGAATTGAGAGTTTCTGTTCCATACTATGTCTCCACTGATACCTCTCTGCCTGGGAAGGGCAGGGGTGCCCGGTTGCTGTTTCCTTTGTTACTGCCTCCTCTGACACTTGGCAGGGGGTGGGGGGTTGGTCTCTTTATCACTGGGCGGTGGTGAAAGTCTCGACTCACCACTAGGTCTTGACATTCCCACAGAAGGGAAAAGGGGAGCACTTCATTACTTCAACGTGGGGGTGGAATTCTGTATATCAGTTGAGATAATGTATATAGGTGGGTCTCATTATCTGCCAGGGGGATGAAAGTCTCCACTCCATTCTTGACACCACACCAGCAGGAGATCGGAGCTGTTGAGACATGCCCTTACAGTCTCGGAGGGTGGAAGTCTAGGCTCCCCTCTCAGTCTTCATTGGTGTGGATGTCAGTGGGGCTATAGTTTTTCTCTGGTTTTGTCTGGAGTAGAGTGGTTACTGTCTAAAAATTTTCTTTCTTGCTAGGTTAGTTTTTTCCTACTTCTTTGGCTGGAGAAAACAGGCTTTTGTTGGGACTCTTTTTGTTAGTGTTTTGTTTTGTTTTTGTTTTCTGGCTTCTTCAACTCCAAGTCTGGGATATATGAGGCAAAAAGAAAATTAATGTCATTCCTTCCATCTGAAGACCCTAGGTGGTCTGCCTTCTTTCCACCTTTCAGTCTTGTTGTGTTTGTTTTATATATAATGTTCAGGGTTTTCAGCTGTAAAAGCAAAAGGAATAGGGCAAAGGATGTCTATTTCATCTTCCCCCATCTTATTTTAAATAAACAGAAATACTTCACATCCTCCCTTACTGTCATTTGCATGTTTCAAAGAAATTAAATACTGTGACTTAAAATGAATCAAGCAATGATAATTTTAGAAAACCATTATGCTGATCCTGAAAGAGACATCATTTGGACTTTGATAGCGTGATAGCAATGGTCACGTAGATTCTGCTTGTTTGCTGCAATCAAGATTGCTTTTTCAGATTGTGCGAAAGGAGTGACAGGTCCCTTTGAATGTCAAGCCCCATTGCGTGGTTTGTTTTTGTGGCCTGGAGTGCAGAAAAACCAGCTTTGCAAATGTTGAGCTTGCCTGTCTGTAGTTTGTGTTAAGGAAACTGTAGTTATTATAATATTGAACGTGCCTTTTCCAGCTCTGCACTGAAGCCTACTCCCCCAACATGCACTCCCCCATCTGGAGATTATGATCCAACATCCAGAGCACAGGTCTTGCCTTTTAGAGCCACGTGTCTCCAGCAATGGCTGAGCTGCCTGCTCTTTAGGCATCTCTCTATGAATATCATTTCTCACAACTGAGCTTTGATAAGGATTAGATAGCAGGGTGTTAAAGGTTACGTTTTCCAATAAGAGGCACTGGGAACAGTGATATGCCATCTATTGATTAACAGTTATGCTTTGCCAGTCAATGAGGTGGGAGGGGAGGAGAATGAAAGCCAATCTTGGAGGGGGCTGTGATGATTGAATGTATGTCAAATGCTTTGCTCGGTGCCTTGCACCAAGGAGGCCAGTAACAAATGGCAGTTCCTTCCCTCTACCATACCCCAATTCCTGCCTCCCAGCTCCTGCTCCCCGGTTCATACCCCCACATCTGCCCCCTTCCACCTCACCACTCCCCATTCCTCCTCCCCTTCAGAGGCCACTAGAGATGGCAGTTTCCATGGTAATCAGTGCCCTCATTAGTTCAGAGTTTAATGGTCCCTAAGTGTCTGTCTGAATTAGCCCACATCAGAAGGAAGTTTTCAGTAAACTCAAGGAGTGTTGAGAAATTATCAAACATAAGCCATTATATCCAAGTTGTCCTAATTATACACGATAGCACACAGAGTTATTTGAATCTAAAGAGTGAGGATGTGGGGAAATCATCCCATCCTGTCCTGGGCTCACGTACCTGGGCATCTAGAGAATCACTGTCTCCCTAGAACTTGCTGGTGAAGGATTATATCACTGGACTGTAGGTGTTGAAATGTGAGTAAGAGGGTACAGCAGATTGGGCAACAGGGAGCCAACCTCACTGAAAGCTTTTGAGTAGATCACTGAGGATTTGCTCTTTCCTCATCCTCCCACCTGTCCCTTAAGGCTCTAAGGCCACAAAGTTTCCTCCTCCGCTCAGGCCTGGTTTCTGTACTGACCCCAACCTTGTTCCTGACCTTGCTCCTACCCCTGACCTGCTTTGTTCGTTCATCCAGTCAGCCATTCAGCCACCATTTATCAGCCCTATAATGTGCAAGGCACTGTTCTAGGCACTGAGGATATAGCAGTGAACAAAACAGAGAGAGATCCTTAACCTCAGGCAGCATAGAGCCAAATAGGAGAAGACAGGTGAAAAACGACTATATCGCTATATACAAAATTGAAGCTGACTTTCGGAAGGGAGGTCCACGATGTTGCTTTTGACTAGGGTCCTAGCCCCTTTCTCCCTCTGTTCCTCCACAATGATAGTCTATATACCCCCTTCCATATCTGTGAAGGGATTGCATGAGTATACATGAGAGAGTTTGAGACTTATTACTGTCACCAGTGACATGAAGTTGGAGGTAAAGGCTAGTCTTTGGGAAGGAATGGCCATGTGAGGGACCCAAATCTTGGGAGCCCTTTGGAAACAGGAAACATACCTGTTGCCCACCAAGGCAAAGGAGAGTGACCATCTCCAATCCGCTGAGTTTTTAGAGGCCTACTGGTACCTTTGAGCTAACTCAGGCTCAGCCTTTCTTCCCCCCATCACTCATCTCCTGTTTTGGTTTCTTAGTGAGGCCTCCATCCCCTGATGATTCTTAGTTTGCCAAATGAGAGAAAGGGTAAACAGGCACTTGAGCCAGCATGCTTAAAACCCCTGCCCAGCAGGCCTTCTTCCTTCAGTAGAGATGGGCGGAGTGGGAGCAGGTGCCAGGCATGCAGGAAAAATTATCCAGCATAGTAGGGACTCTGTTGGAAGAATTTGAGCAAAGCATCAAGTGGAGGGCATGGGGGCTAGCCTTATCTCTGGGGCAGTGGAGAAATTGAGGGTGACATGTAGGCCTCCTGAGCCACTGAGTGAGCTCTACTACCTGGATGTGATGGACAAGGCCTGGCTGTGGCTGCCACAGTATGCCTGCCGCTTCGACCGCTCAATGCTGGTCTGGTCGTAGGGTTGTCAAATTCAGCAAATAAAGGCATAGGACTCTGTCAAACTTGAATTGCAGATGAACAACAAATAATGTTTGAGTATAAGTATGGCCCATGTAGTATTTGTTCCCTGCAACAATGTTTGAGTGTAAGTATGTCCCATGCAATATTTGGGATTTGCTTACACTCGAACATTATTCATTGTTTATCTGCAATTCAAATTTAACTGGCATCTTGTATTTTATCTGGCAACCCGCTTGGGTGGGGTGAAAATGGCTATATAAGGGAAGGACTGGCTTTATTTTTGTCTGTTTCCAGGGGCCTAGAGTAGGACCAGTGGGGTTTGAGCCTAGGTCTGAAAGCAGGAAGAAGGATTTCACTGGCAGGGGCTCAGTGAAGACCGTAGGGTATCCTCCCTTGGGTAGCTTGGAATTAGAAAACTCTGAGAGCCCTTACAGCTCTGACAACCTATGAGCATCTGAGTCTCCAGAAATTTTGTGAGGATGGAGTGGCGAGATGATGGAGGGGAATAGGACTGAGGACTGGAAGCCCCTAAACAGCCTTGGCCATTTCTCTGTTTGGTGTTAGGATGGTGGGATGCACACAGATGCATCAGCTGGGTACACAGCCTTCTCCGTGAGGACAGGAAGGCAGAGCTTCTAAAATATTCCAAGCGTTCACACTGTCGTGGCTTGTACTCTTGAATCTCTAACATCCCTTCTCGAAGGTAATGTTGCTCAGGGGGAAGACCATCCCCAGACAGGTTCAGTTTAACTCTGGGCCTTCACTCTTCAGTGCCCATCTAGACCCCTCCTGCCCCTTCTCTTAATGACAGTGACAGTGGCAACCTACATGTGGATACCATTTCACAGGTCACAAACTGATGGCCATCTGTTACTTCTCTGGATTCTCACACATCTGAGAGAGACTGCTCATTGTCTCCTGTCTGTGAGGGAGGAAACCAAGCCTCAGAGATTTGCCCAGCGCCACACGGGCCAGACCTCCGCCCACTCAGGCATTTTTTCTAACAAATGAGTGAGTGTCTACTGTGTGGCCTGTGTTAGGGGCGGGGTATATGAGGACAGTAAGACTCAGTAGCACTCGATCCCTGCCCCTGAGAGCTCTCAGACCAGGCTGGGGAGCTGAGGAGTAGGGGTCAGTGGACAGATATGTGAAGAGGCAGGGACCACACAATTCCCCAGGGCCAGGCTTGATACGAATGAGGCCCCCTTAGAGCTCAGCGGAGGGGAGTGAAGTGACCACTCAGCCCCAGGCCTTCTTCCTCTCCAGCAGGCAGCTCTTCTTCTCTTTTCAGGCTGCTGCTGTCTCCACTTGCCGCCTTGGCACTGGCTCCTGGAAGTGTCCTGGGGCCCCATGCACTTGGCCCATGGCCCACCCCCAGCTGGGCCGAGGCGGAGTCTCCTTGGCAGAGAAGTGCAGATCCTTTCCCTGCTAGGCCTCCACACGGCCTTGCCGAATGTTCCTCTTCCTCTGCCGCGCCCCAACCACGGCGCTTCTGTCAAATACGGTCTTTCGTGGAATTCCACTTGTAAACAGATGCAGAGAGCTGGTGCCCTGTTTTAAGAGGAGGCTGATGAGGCCAGAGTCCTCTGCTCAGCCTCCCCGTCATGGACCCCTCTGCAGTGGCCCCAGTAGCAAGTCTCTGGAAGCCCAGGGTCAGCAGAACATGCTTTAGAAACCAGCAGCTGGCTTTACTAGTCATCACAGAGCCTGCTTATCCCGCAGGCCCCTCTCACAAATGGTGGCCCAAACTGAGCTCATACTTTGCTCCATTCACCCTGCAAGAAGCACTCCTCTTCCTGTGTTTCCCATCCCCAGTGTCCACCCCGGGGCCGGGTGTGAATCATGGCCGTGAGCTGTGGTTGCTCTCCCCCTTCACCTTCACGCCAGACGCCCAGTTCGGCTCTTTCCCAGCTGCCGGAGTCTTGTCTGGCCCTTGCCTTCCACCTGTGCTCAGTGTTTATGGAGCTTTGTTCCCCCAATAGAGGACAGTCTCGGGAAGTTCCCCTAACAGGAACCTGGGGCCTGGGCCACCCCTACCCCAAACAGTAACGTCAGTATAATGGGGAGAGGGATCTGGGCCAGCAAGCCTTTCTGTGCCGGTGAAAATCCCCACGAGCCACTTACTCTGCATGGGGTCGGGCTGTTTTCTAAGCACCTGCAAGTAGGTGTTAGAAAGGAGAAAAGGGTGAGCGTGTGTGTCAGTCATCAGGGAAACTGGGCCCTGACAGCCACTCCTGTGCCTGAAAGTTGTCTTATTGTGGCATTTGGCACAAGTCACCGTCCCTGCTCAGAAGCTGACCTCACCTCCTCAGTGCCCACGGGGGCACTCAGTGCCCAGTGCTGGGGGTCCAGACTCTTGGAGATTGGCCCTGCCACCCTTTTGCGCCTCACTTCCCACCAGCCCTTCACAGAGCCGCCATTCCAGCCAAGAAGGGGAGCTGCACCCGACACCCTCCACAGATTTCTTGTTGAGTTGGGTGGGACAACACTGGATTCAGGGAAGGCACCCAGGCCAGAGAGGGACCCATGGTGGGTGCTCACCAACGGGATTCCCCTCTGGTGGCATCTGAGCCTCGGAAAGGAGAGGGTCCAAGTGGGGCCTCAACTTCAGAGGAGAACATCACACGTTCCATACACTGAGAATCCGACCACTTCTCACCATCCCCATTGCCACCAACACGGCCTGAGGCACCGCCATCTCTCGCAGGGGATTATTGCCGTAGCCCCTCAAAGCTCTCCTCCTCCTTCCATGCCCTTTAACAGCATAAATCAATCCTGTCTCTTCTCTGCTCAAAATCCTACACAGGCTCCCCGTTTTGGTCAGAGTAGAAGGCCAAGTCCTTACATTGGCCTACAAGGCCCTCCATGCTCACGCCACTCTTTCTGACCTCACCTACTCGGTTCCTCTTACTCTCTTGGCTCAAGTCTTCTTGCTGCTCCTCAAAACCTGCCAGGGACACTTTATCTCAGAGGCTGTGCTCTGCTCTATTTCCTCTGCCTGGAACCTTCTCAAGTCAGACAGCCACACGGCTCACTTCCTCATCTCCTTCAAGCCTTTGCTCTAATGCCACCTTTTCAGGGTGGCCTTCCCTGACCACTCTTTAAAATTGTAAGGTCTGCTCTCCCTAGCCAATCTCTTCCTACCATCCAGCGCTCTGGATCCTTCTTGGTCTGCTCAAAATTCTTTTTTCCCATAGCATTCATCGCCTTATGACATACTATGTAATTAGTTAATTAATTAATTTCTATCATCTGTCTTCCTATACCAGAACGTAAACTTCGCAAAAGCATGCATTTTTTTGGTTTGTTTTGCTCACTGATTTTCCCCAGCTGCCTAGAATGGTGCATATGCTACATCCTCAATAATGTTGCATTAAGAAGCCTTTCCCGTCTTTCACTCTCACATGTGCTTGGCCCATAGCACGCACCTGGCTGGACTTGGATGCGTCCACACTGACACACCCCATCACACGTGGACACACACTTGGGGAGCCACCTGACCTGGTATATAAACATGTTGACAACAGATACATATTTTCTTTTGTACATATATGTACTCACATGCAAAGGCCACATGTGCACATGTACATGAATGGAGAAATCACATTTTTAAAATTTATTTTTTATTATGATCTTGAGGAAGGACTTTTTTTCAAAATTCTATTATAAAAAAATTCAAACCTATGGAATAGTTGAAAGAATCATACAGTGAACACCCACCACCTAGATTGTGCAGATAACATTTCACTCTTTGATTTATTGTGTCTCTCTTCATCACTACATCCCTCTACCCATCCATCAATATATTTCATGTGCATTTCAGGGTATATTGCAGACATCAGTACTCTTCACCCATAAACACTTCGCCATTAATGTTTATTAAATTAATTGTTTACTTTTGAGGTAAAACGTACATGCAGTGAAATGTACAAATTTTAAGTGTACATTCACTGAGTTTTCACAAATGAGGCTTTGATTTGTGTAACTCAAAGTCCTATCAAGATAGAGAACATCCCTGTCACCCCCCAAAGTTCCGTCATGCCCCTTCCTAGTCAATCCCCTAGCAGAGGCAACCACTGCTCTGATTTTTTGACTATAGATTATTTTCGCCTATTCTAAAATTTCATGTACACAGAATAATACCATGTGTATTAACATTCGTTTCTTCGTTCAATAAAAAATTTATTGAGCACCTACTATAGCTTACATACACATGTGATGTCACTTCCTGTAAGTAATGACTTCTCCCAGACTGACCAAAAGGCTGAAGGTATTTCTAGGCTTGGCCTGTGATCTCCTCTTTTCTACCGTCCAATCACATTGTCACTGAGAGACCATAGACAGCTGGGCCTCAGAAACAGAAATGCAGACCCTATGTCCCATCTGAGCCCTGGTCTTCTTCCTGCCCACTGCTCCCCCAGTCCAGACTGGCCCAGAGGCCTCTTGTCAGCACACACCCACACCCAGTCACTTCCCACACTAGGACTTCATCCGCATTTCTCTACCCAGGTGTGCAGGGGCTGTCACAATCTCAGCCTAGGTCACGCCCAAGTGGGTGAAAGTGCAGGTGGGTAGGCAACTGGAAGGAACTGGACAAACAGAGGCCGTACGTGGTCCCGCAATGCAGTGGAGGGGTGGGACAGAGGGCGGAGACTAGGCGGGGGCTGGAGAAGAAAGCATGAAGAAAGGAAACTGCAGGCCCCGAGCGGTCAGGGCTGGGCAGCAGAATAGCACTTACTTGGAGCCACTGGGACCCTGGGCATGATGCTCTTGCCCTCTAAGAAGGACCTCAAGACCGCCATGGAGGTCTTTGCTGTTTTCCAGTGGGCCCTCAGTGCCTTCCTTATCGGTGAGTCTTCTTCAGCCATTGGTAAGGTGACCAACCATCCTGGCTTGCCTGGGACTTTCGAAGGATTTTAGGGTCACAGGACATTCAGTGCTCAAACTGGGGCTGTCCCAGGCAAACTAAGATGGTTGGTCACCCTGGCCTCTGGCCTGATCCAGCTGGGCATGGTATTCACGGGATCTGCGAGTGTCCATGTGGGTGGGTGTGCGGCTCTACAGGTGTGCGTGTATGAGTGTGTATGCATGTGCCTTGCTGCAGGCGTGTATGGCAAGCCCTCCTGGGTCTACACTGGGGTGTGGAGGCCATGTTCTGGGAAGATGGGGAGCAGTTTCACTGAGGCTAGCCAAGGAAAAGGGCTTAGCTGTGACCGCAGGGACTCAAGCAAATCATCAGTGAGAGACAGTTGGCCTGGTGGCAGAGGAAGGCTTTGGAAACTTCTCATCTGGAGGAATTCAACCATTTATCCATCCATTTCTTTTAACCCATACATCACCACAAACGCTTCGCATAACTTATGTATATGCCGGTCACTGAAACAAATCATTGCTGTGGGAGGGGGGCCTGGAAAAAACCCACTCACCTGGCCAGTGGTTCAGGTGAGTACTGGCTGGAGTGAAGGGCATGAACTAAATGAAGAATGCAGCTGGGCCCTTGGAGCATGGAGCTGGCACAGGGGCATGCGAGTGAGCAGGGAGGGTGGGCCTTCCTTACCTCAACTCACCTGTGTTCAAATTCCAGCCCTACTACTTACTATCTGTGAAACCTTCAGCAAGGCATTTATTCTCTCTGAGTCTTATTTTCCTAATTTGCAAAATGGGTGTATTTAGGGTGTATTACACAGGATAGTCTAGGTATGCTGTGGCAACAAATTCATCCTGAAATCCCAGTGGCTTACCCCAGCAAATGTTTCTTACTTGTTCATGTTGAATGTCTGACACAGGTTGGTGGGAGTCTCTGCTCCCTGTGGACACTAATGTTCAGGCTGATGAAGGCACCACCAAATTGTGATGCTGCAAAATGCGGCTTAAGGGATTGTCATAGCGTGGGAAGGAAAGTGAATGGTGAGCTCATATGCAGTCCTTACTACCTCCAGCCAGAAGTGGTGGGTAAACAGCAATGACCCGTAGACTTATTTTGAACTTCCTTAATTACTGATGAGGTTGAGCATCTTTTCATATGTTTATCAGCTAATAGTATTTCTTTTTCTGTTAACTGCCCTTTCATGACCTATGCCCATTTTTCTATTGAATTGGGTTGACTCTTGAAGGACAAATAGGAAATCGGTCTAGAAAGGAAGAGTGTTTGAGGCACAGAGTGGGCAACACATGAAAAGTCTGGGATGCGGGCAGAGCATAATGCATTCAAGGAGCTGCCGGTGGTTAAGCGGGATGGGGCTGTGAGAAGCACAGAATTACTGCTTGATCCATATTTACTGAATGAATGAATGAACTAGAGAGGGAAGAAAGAGGAGGCTGGAAAGCAGGCAAGGGACAGATTGTGTCAGGCATTGTAAATCATGGAAAAGAGTTTGGACTTTTTCCTGAGGGCCGTATGGAGCCATGATGGAGTTTGGCATAGGGCCATGGCATCAGATTTGTGGTTTTGAGAGAGCATTAGAGCTCTGCATGGCAAATTGATTGCAGGAAGACAGGAGTGGAAGTGGCGATGCCAGGCAGGAGGCTGTTGCAATAATCCGGGTGAGAGATGGTGGTGATGTGGACCAGGCCAGTGGTGATGAGATGGAGAGAAAAGGAAAGAAGGGGGAAGATTCAAGACATTGGAGTAAAATGAATAGGACTTGGTGGTCAGAACATGCCGGTGAGAGAAAGGGAAGAAGCAATATTGAGGGTTTGGGTCCCAGTGTGAGCTGGCAGAGGGGTGGGAGGAGCAGAAAAAGGCTAAGGCGGATTGAGAGAAGCTCTTCTGCCTGCCCCTGTCTGGACACTCCAAAGTCCGACACTGGCGTTGGGGCTGGCAGAAGAGCACTTGCCCCTCCCTCCTTAACTTACATAGGGCAGGTGGGACAATGGCCCCTTGGACTCCTCTCAGCTCTTCACACTAGGAGTGAGTGGAATTGTATCCCTTTGGAGCCTAAGGCCTTGAGAGAAGGCCCTCCCAATACATCTGTGAGGAAAATAGGGTAGACATTGGTATTTTAATTCCCATTTTGCAGATGAGGAACTGAGGTTCAGCGGCATCTTTGTTCACACACATGGTAAGTGGCGCATCCAGGACTCATATCATCACAGGGTGCTCTGCCTGAGGCCACACTCACAAGATGTTCCCAATGCTGTCCGGGTTTAAGCAAAGCCTGAGGGCAACTGGAAAGTGCCCTGTGCACTAGACTCATGCCTCTTTTTAAATGGCACATGTCAAAAGCCTAAAACTACTGGCTTTTGCTCCACCCTTAGTTCTGTTTCCCCAAGGTAGTCCTTCTCAACTTTGTTAGCTCTTTCTTCTGGTATTTATTTCTGTATTTCTAAATTTTACTATTTAGAATTTCTAAATATTATTATTTTCTGATATAACAATTTTAGACATTTACTATTGACTTCCCAATATGGAAGATGAGAATTTGGCTCTATACACTATCACTAGACATTTGTCTCCCCCCACACTACCCAAATTGTTATAGCACAGGTTTTGCTTGAATGCCTATGACTAGGAAATATTATTCGCAGTTGACCTATTTAGTGTACCAAGATTATATTTCCTTTCCCATGCAACTTCTTGTTTTCCCTGGAGTTAATAATTGCCTCATTTTAAACTTCTTTTGTTATCTATTATAAATCTATTAGTTATCACTAATTCATCCCCCGACTCTCCACGGACATGTGAATTACACACATCAGGACATATTGAGGACATCGCTGATGGAGCCCAGCATCTTCCTGTTACAGTCTGGCCTCATGCACAGCTGTCACCTCCAGGGCCCTTGAGGCACCTTTGGTTCAAAATTTTAAAAGGTGCTCACTCTCAGGGCTGTGCAAGTGTTGGGCCAGGGCTTGCATGACCCCAGAGTGAGCGTCTCCTTCAATGCTGTGCCCTGGGCACCTCGCTCACTTCTCCCTAGCCCTCAGCCTGCTTGCTGCCCTCCTTCACTGGATCCCCTTTTTCCCTGGATCCTATGCGTTTCTCTTTCTTGGTTTAGTCCTTCATTTTGGTAAAGCACATCCTCCAGTAGTTTTCTGAGAAAGGGACATGGGAGATAAATTATCTGAGCCTGTGTATATCTGAAAGTGTCTCTATTCTACCTTCATACTTGATTGATAATTTGCCTGCATATAGAATATCTTAGCTGTGTCTGGTGTAAGTATTTGCGTCTAGAGTCTCTTTGGTTCAATTTTTTAGAGAATAATCCTCCTATCATCCAGTCGTGTAGGGGAGGGGAGGGAATCTGGGGTTCTAATTCTTTAGCAGACTTTCCACAATCCTCTGGTTTTTTTTTTTTAGCCCTGTGCCTCATGCCTGCCTTTTGTGACAACTGGTGCCTCCAAATTTTGAGTCTTTCCTACATTCTCCTGTACAAACAGGCTTGCTTCTTGCAGGCATCCCCCTGGCAGGTAACTAGATTTCAGCTTTTGTTGTTCTGAGTCAGTTACCCTCTCCTCCATCTACTTTCCTGCATGCAAGTGTTTTGCTGATGTCTCTCATCCACTGTTGGCACCTCAGTAATTCTTTTTCTTCTTGTGGGTTTATATTTTAAAAAACATTTTAATGATGATAATTTTCATGGGGCGCCAGCAAGAAGTCAAGACAAAAACTTGTGTTCAAACTGCCATGTTCGATTAGAAGTGGTTTTTTTTTGTCTTTTCTAATCTTTATTTTGACCCACTTTCTCACATTATCTATTCATAGCTGTTTTAAAAACTGAGTCCAGTAATCATTCTAAGTGAGTGTGGCTTCCTATGACTCATCTCCAGTGACTGTCTCCTGACGACTCTAACCTACGCTCTTCCGATCTTATTGGAGCTTGCCGAGGCCCAGTGCCTTATTCTAGTCCAGCTTGTGTTTTCCTTTGTTTCTTGTTTGCCATCTTGTATGCCCCCAACCTGGCTGAAGGTGAGTTTTGGCTTTCCGTGATATTCCCTTCACCGATGCCTCACAGAGAAGATATGGCGAGGAAAACGTGAATTAGAAGAAAACCGTTCCAGGACTCTTGACCTGTGGGCCCAACACTGGCTCCCTGCCATGGAACACACTGCGGGCAGAACCCGCACGGTGCTGGGGCAGGCCCTTACTGTGTGAGGCACGGCTGGGGAAGAACACACCTTGCCTTCCAGATCCGAATCCGGTTCCCAAGGACAGAGAGGAGAGGGGCCTGGGGATGTGGGCATGTGGGCCGGGTGCTGGGGTGAGGAAGTGAGAGTGCTGAGTGGGCCTGGGTGAGAGTGCGTGTGACCTTAGGGCGGACAGAACTCCGGAGAGGGTAATCATGAGGGGTGGGTCACAGTTCATTCACTCTGGGCTGGGCTTCCTCCAGTAACCACCGTGATCCTTGTCAACCTCTACCTGGTGATGTTCACACCATACTGGCCTGCTACTGTGCTCATGCTCACCTGGCTGGCTTTTGACTGGAAGACCCCCGAGCGAGGTAAGGGCCCTGCCGGCACTGTGTTGCCACACATCATACGCTCTTTCCTCTGTTCTCATTACAGCCCTAAAGGCTCTGGCCAATTCTCAGGCAACCCTTCAGCCTGTCCCTCCCCGGGCTAGAGAATCTGAGGGAAGGGGTCCTTTTAAGGTGCTAGAAAGGCCCAGATCAGAACTGGAGTGGGTTAGGAAAGGGGCAGCTAGTGAAGCAGAAGCTACGTCTGTCCTAAACTGGCCCTGATGTGCCCACCCTGGTTGTCAGTTAAGAGGCCAGGAGACGGCGGTGAGTGAGGGCACCCGCGGCAGGCCCCGGCGGGGGTGGGCGAGGTGCGGCTGCATTGCCTCTGCTTTCAGGTGGCCGCCGCTTTACCTGCGTGAGGAGGTGGTGTCTGTGGAGACACTACTGCAATTACTTCCCGCTCAAGGTGAGTAGCCCCAGGTCCCCACTCAGGCCTTGGGCCCAGCCCCAGTTCCAGCACTAGTGGTTGGGTCAGGTTAGGGGTGGAGGGCACCCCCTGGGGTCATACATCGCCCAACCTGCATGGCTGGGCCCAGCAGCCCGTTCCCTTTTGGGTCTCTGGCCAAAAGAGGAGTCCTCTTCCCTGGCTGTAGCTCTCCTGACTCCGCTTTCCCCCACAGCTTCTGAAGACTCATGATATCTCCCCCAGCCACAACTACATCCTCGCCTGCCACCCTCATGGGCTCATGTCCCATGCATGCTTTGGCCACTTTTCCACAGAGACCTCAGGTTTCTCCAAGATCTTTCCTGGCATCACCCCCTATATGCTCACATTGGGAGCATTTTTCTGGGTGCCTTTCCTCAGAGAATATGTAATGTCTACAGGTGAGTTGGCTCCTGGGACATAAAGCCAAAGAAGAAATCGCTTCCCAAGGGAGAAGTATAGAGCAATGGGTGAGAGCAAGGCCAACTCCGTGATCCGCTCTGGTCTTAGACAGCTACCCTAGGCTCACCTGCTTGAAGTGAGGCTCCTTGCTCCCTCCTTTGAAGGGATAGGGAGGAAAGTTAGGGGGTTTGGGAAGGGGCCAAGGACTGTTCAGCTTTTTCTGCTCGCCAGGTGCCTGCTCTGTGAGCCAGTCCTCCATGGACTTTCTGCTTACCCGTAGAGGCACAGGCAACATGCTCATCGTAGTGGTTGGTGGCCTGGCTGAGTGCAGACACAGCCAGCCAGGCTCTTCCACCCTGGTCTTGAAGAACCGATCTGGCTTTGTGCGCATGGCCCTTCGACATGGGTAAGGACAGCTCTGGTCCAGACTGCGGGAAGGGGATTCAAAAGCCTGGCAGGGAAGGAGGAAGGGGTTTGAGGAAGTGGTATCTAAAGAGGGAGATGGAAGTATACAATATGTTGTTATTAACTATAGTCATCATAAATACATACAATTTTTATTTGTCAATTAAAAATAGGAGAAAAAAGAGGGTGGAGGAAAGCCACGTCTGGGTTGCAGTAGAGCCGAGGCCAGGTCCTGGAGGCATTTCTGCTTAAGAACCAAGGGTAGAGGGCCAGCCCTGAGCCTATTATCCCTCACACCAGTCTCTCATCTGGGCTAGTTCCCATCTCAGAGAGGGCCAAGCGTAGCCTGTGGGTTAAAGAGAAGAAAGCCAACGGAAATGGCTCTCAGGTCTTATCTTCCAGTGTTCCAAACCTGGGGCTTCACAGGAGGGGCTGGGCTTGCTCCCTGTAGCTTATTGCTGCTTTTCCTCCACAGGCAGCCAGGGCCAGGCCGTGGAGCCCCCACATTGAGCTTGGACCTAGGCACAGCCGGGCTGGGGTCTGAGGAGCCTGCAGGCAGACCCGGGGACCACTGGCAGTTAGCATGCCTGGCTTTTAGCAGAGTCCCTACCTTTCTGGGCATCAAAGGACATGCTTTTCCTCTGCAGGGTGGCTCTAATCCCTGCATATGCCTTTGGGGAGACAGACCTCTACGATCAGCACATTTTTACTCCTGGGGGCTTGGCCAACCGCTTCCAGAAGTGGTTCCGGAGAATGGTACACATCTACCCTTGTGCTTTCTATGGCCGTGGCTTCACCAAGAACTCCTGGGGCTTTCTTCCCTATACTCGGCCTGTGACCACCGTTGGTGAGTGGGCCCTTGGGCTCGCAGCCTTGGGCTAGGATACAGGATCCAGCTCTGAGGCTGGGCTATGCTTAGAGGCAGGGAACCTGGCTAAGATGAGTGGTGGCTTTGAGGTGAGGGTGGGAAGAGCCTGGGCTTGAGGCCTGGGGCCCATTCTGAGGAGTGAACTATTCTGATGTTTTCCCTTTTCCTTCTCTGTCTCCCCTGGCAGTTGGGGAGCCTCTACCACTGCCCAAGATTGAGAATCCGAGCCAGGAGATTGTGGCTAAATACCACGCACTCTATGTTGACGCTCTACGCAAACTGTTTGACGAGCATAAGACCAAGTTTGGCATCTCAGAGACCCAGGAGCTGGTGATAATTTGACAGACATCCCCAGCAGCCTCTCAGCCTGGCTGGAAGGTATGATGGAACCAGTGAAAACAGGAGGACAAAAGTCCCCTAGGCAGTGGTCCCTAACCGTTTTGGCACGAGGGTCCAGTTTCATGGAACCGATTTTTCCGTGGACCTGGGGTGGGTGGGGGGATGAAAAGTGATGGGGAGCAGCTGTAAATACAGATGAAGCTTCACTCGCTCCTGCTCACCTCCTGCTGTGCAGCCTGGTTCCTAACAGGCTGTGGACCAGTACCAGTCCGCGGCCCAGGGGTTGGGGACCACAGCCCTATGGGGCAGGGCTCCTGCTCCTGATTTGGCCAGTCCTCATTATGGGAAGGGGCTGTCCATTTGGATGTTTTCTGCACTCCTGTTCCCACTTTGTTGCTTTCTCCTTCCAGCTCTTCTCTGACTTTTCCTTGTGGTTACAGGGGAGACAGCCCCAAGAAGCAGGGGAGACCCTAGGGGAGAGGTACCTGAAGGCACCTTGGCACCAACATTAAGGAAAACAATGGACGGAATAAAAATCCCATCTTCTGATACTGTGTGCCCCAACTAGTCTGTTTTGAGGGCTCTAGGATCCCTGCACATGTCTTTCCTTCTCTACCTCTCAAACAGTCCCATGTCATGGCATCAAGACTCATGCAGGACTGGGTGCCTTGACAGCTGGTGGGCTTTCAGTTCAGGCTCCACACCTTCAAGCCATGTGACTTTGGGGCAATCAGTCACCACTGAGCCTCAGTTTCCTCATCTATAAAATGGGTTTAATAATCCCTCCCCTGCTTACCTCAAAGGCTGTTGGGATGATCAAATGATACTGGATGTGATTGAACTTTGTAAACGGGAAAGCTACACAAAATTACTCCCCTCCAACCATTTTACCCATGTCCTGTTCCTGAGCAAACAATGTCCTAAATTTCATGGCATCTCATTTTTTAAAAGGTTTACAATGTGGGATCTTGTGTTGAAAGCTGAAGTAACTGATACCCCCTGCTACTCCCTGGTCCACACTGTTTCTGCCTCATAAAGCTGTAACAGAATGGGTCAGGCTCAGGCCTAATTTTCTCTGTCTTTGCCCCAGCAACTTGCCTATACTTGCCTGGCCCTATGTCTGCCTTTTGTGTGAGAGTCAGCCAGACTGCTCAGATGGAAGTGAGGTACCTGGCTTCCAGCAGCCATAAAGAACTCTCCTTCTGAATAGCAAGTCTCAGACTCTTGGCCCAGTGGTTGTTGCAATGACAGGTTACACAATTTGGCACACAGCTCCTTTGTTCCATCCCTCTTGGGTGGATGCCATTTGGTCCAGTGATTTACCTGCACGGAGCTCGACAATTTGGACTAGAACATCGTGTGTGTTTACTACAGTGTGATCTGCTGCCTCTGCCCTGGGTGCCGGCCTCGTGATGATTCGTACACAGTGGGGCAAAGACATGCTTCCATGTTTCTGCTGTTTCTGTTACATCTTGTGCCAAAGATTACATTTTCCCTGAGCGTCCGTGTTTCTAAACAGTCTGCAAGATTGTTGTGACTGGTTTCCTTTTAAAAAAAGACCTCTAAGGTGGCCGGAGGCCCAGCCTGGGCTCCAATATCCAGGCCCTGCACATTTGGCCAATGCAGATTTGTCATGTGCTACTGTGCGCACATTGCTGCTTAAGTGTCACCATTTCCACCTATATAATGGGGGCAAAGGTTGCTGGGGTTGTGAAAAGTGCCCAGAACTCCCTTGAGCTACGTGTTCTTGAGCTTGCTATCTGGTCTTCCTGGGAGCCTCTTGCTTATTACAACATTCATGCAAAGAGCTTGGGGCCAAGTGTGGAGGCGGCATGGTAGGGTGGTGGAAAGGGTACTGGACCGGGAATCAGACTAGGCAGACACACTCACTTGTTGGGTGACCTTGGGCAAGCTACTTAAATTCTTTGAGCATTGGTTTCCTCAGTGCTCAAAATCTGCAAAATGGGATGAGACCTTCCTGAGGAGCAGGAGGCTGGATCTACCCAAGTTGATTTGGGCCCAGGCCTGAAATATGTTATAGATGCCACAGTCTCAAGCTGAGGGGGACTCCATGCTGTGTGTCCCTGCTCCAGGACAATGTTCCTTTCGGTGGGATATCTACCTACCAGGCATGTGGTTATAGGAGAAGATACAAGGTGATGGGGATGGGGGCATGTGGTCTGGGGCAGAGAGGATGATGGGGATGTTTTGACAGAAAATTCTACTACCTTCCTTCTGTTGCCCCCTCTAAAATGGGTACCTTGGTCCTTCCCCTAGCTCATGTGTGGTGTCACTTGCAAAGAAGCACCTAACATGTAGGAAGTGCTCAAGACAATTTCAAGAAGGGGGGATCAGTTTATTTGCAAAGAACAGACCATTAATTTACACAAACTTACATCCCAGTTTATATACATTATATATAGTTTATATACACAGTATCTCACACTGGATGCTGGCCCCCCAAAAGCAGCATTGGGCCTGCTCCAGGCCATTCTCAAAACAACCCCCCCGATCCTAGCTGGAGGAATGAAGAAGTGGCACACCCCAACCCCTCCTGGAAAGAGCCCTGAAATGGATTAAGAGAAAAAAATCAGTTTCCTTCTTTGTGCTCACAGGGCCTCAGGGAGACTCCAGGCAGGGGTGGGGCCTGAGGCAGGACTAGAGTAGCCTAAGGACTTCCTGGTGCTGGGCCAGTCTAGAGCCTTCCAGTCCAGAGGCAAGAGCCAGGAGAATGCCTTGGGAGGAGGAAGAGTTTTGATGAAGGCTGCTCCTCTCTCCCTGCCTGGCCAGGCTCCTGGAGGGGCCCGAGCATTTCCAGCCTGGAGTCTGCGGGTAGGAGAAAGAAGAGGGCCATGTGGGACAGGGGCTGCTCTACTCCCTCGCTCTGCTGAGTCTGGAGTCGGGGCTTGTGCACCACTTCGGGCAGGTCCCCTTCCTTCTCTGGGCCTCAGTTTCCGCACGAGTAATGGGGTGGAATGTAGGTTGGGCTAGATTCCCTCTAGGGGCCTTTTTAGCTGGAAATGTGTGTCCACCAGAAGTTACATAAAACACACACACTCATAATGTGAATCAAAGTCTTTGTTAGCCTCCAGGGTTCCCAGCTCTTTCCTGTTCAGCAAAAGAAATTTGGCTCAGGATGGATGAAGGGGGAAATAAGGCAAATACTACTTTTCCAGGTAACCAGTAGTTGAGTAGCCTCTGACAGCTGCCTTTTGTGCCAGCTTGGCTGTTAAAGCCCAAGCAGCTGGCACAGGCCTCTGTCATGCAATTCTCCTTCAAATCTCTGTCATCTGCTTGCCCACAAATGTTCTCGTCCCATTCTTCGCACTAGCCTTGGCCCTCTGGTAAATCCACATCAGCATAATTCCAAATTGTCCATCTATTCCCACATTCTCTTATCAGTAAATCGCTTCCCGACTTTGTCAATGACTTCACAGCAATAGGGGCCCTGGCTACCCATTGCTCCCTCATCATCCCCCCCCCAGGGTTCCTTTGGGGGGTTCAGAATGAATAAAGGGTCGGATGGGAATCCTATTTCCCCTATAATCCCCTCCATGTCTGGAGAATAGACTGGGTATCAGAACGCTCTTTAGAGGCATGATTAAGAAGACTTCCTCTTCTCTCCTCAGACCTTTTTGGCCTTAGAACCAATCTCGGATCTTCCCTCCATCCCTGAGAGCCCCTGGCAGTGCTAAGGTCTCTGTGGTATGATAGAAAGAGATAAGGAGTCATACTTAGTAGCTGTGGGCAGCGGGCTGGCTCCTGTAAGCTGTCAGCAGGGTAACAAAAGGAGGACCTTGCCCACAGCAGGGGCTCCACACATGATGATTGGCTAGTTCCTCAGATGGGGGAAAGAACATGAGAGCTACCAGTTCTGTGGGTCCCAGAGGGCTGCTGCTTGGACATGGTGTCAACAAGATTCTTCTGAACACAAGACATCTGAGGATGATGGCTATTTCCCCAAAAAATGTCTGACTCTTTTGCCACAGAATCCCCGCTGGCCAAGAGAACAGGCATTACCATCACGGGATGAAAATGGGCATCTCTGGGTTTCTCCCTAGGACTGTCAAGGATTTTGGTTCCATATTACCAATTTTATTGATTCTCTCTAGACCTGAGATTCCACATGACGCTGTGGTATAACAGAATAGTTTTGGAGTTAGACCTGGCTGAAGCCTCAGGTCTGTGACTTAAACTGGGTGAGATCTTGGTCAAAGTCCTTAACCTCTCTGAGCTTCACCTAAACAACGACATTTGTTATATTATCTGCCCTGCCTTCTTCGAAGAAGATAATAAAAGAGGAAGTACTTTCCAAACTTTAAGGAGAGGTTCCTGTTGGTTCCTGCTACAACTGCACACTGTCCAAGGCACTTTATAGGAGTTGGGGACAGACACATGCCTAAAGTTTGCTTCACCTTGGGTTTGCAAGGCCATCATTAGCAACTAGACAATGGAGGCCTAGCCCACCACTTCTTGCCCTGACCCTGGAAGGACCGAGCAGTATAGTTGCTTAGAAAGGCAAGACACAGCTGAGAAATAAGTACCTGTTGTTCTCGGCGGATTTCAGCTGCCTGGAGGAACTTATTCCCCATCTTCTGAAAAGAAAACTCCTTTCAGGAGCAAGAGGACTGTACTGTACAAGGGTGGCCCTCCCAGTTTTGGACTGGACCTAGCACCCAGAAGCCAGGCTGGGCCCAGGCTGTCAGAAATAAGGCGGGCCCTGGAACGGTCCTACCATATGATCAGGCGGAAAGCTTGGGGATAAAGGGAAGGTGCCTTTGGACCTGAACTAGGGGACAGAGCCCTGCCCAAAGCCTAGACACTGATGCCTAGGTACCAGCTTCCCCTGAGCCTGGCGTCTGTGGCGACTGTGCTCTGCTATGGTTTATGAAGCCAGAACGAACACAGGCTGGGTCAGTAGAGCATGAGCCGCTGTCCTTTCAGATAAGGCCTGGACTAATGACCACTTGAGTTGCAGCAAACTTGAACAAAACCCCTCTGTCCTCTCCCCACCTCTTGTCCTTTCGAGGCCAGGCAGAAAGGTTCTGCCTTGCTGATGCCCAGGGGCAGCCTAGGGTTTGGGAATTTAGAAGGCTACTGTGGTGGCTGCCTGTTAAGAGTCAGAAATAGTAGAATTTGAAGGGACTTCTAGAGGTCACCCAGTCCAACCTTTTATCCCCAGACACAATTCAATTAGGATTAGATGAATAACATTTGTGCTGCTTAATAAATGGAAACTTCTCTTTGTGCCGGATAAGCTAAAGAACGTCCCAGCCTCACACGGGCACAGGTCTCAGGTTAGGCACCTGTCTCAGACAGAGGTAGGCTCTGTGGAGAAACAAGACAGGAGTTCTAGTCGGGCTGGGAATGGGGGCAGTGAGGAGGCCATCCCAGGGAGTTTTCTGAGTGTGGAGCACAGCTGTAAACAAAGTGAGAGACATGTGGCCCAAAGTACAGATTCAGGTTCTTACGTGCAGGCAGGTTTGTGGCCATTCCCTGCAATTGATCCAAGGCAGAGCAAGCCTTCCTTCTCCACAGCCCAGCACGCTGCCGCAGCATGGCTCTCAGCCTGAGTGGGAAGAGCTCTCTGGCCCTCCTGCAGGCCGCAGTGTGGAGCAGCGAGAAGGCTTCCACTACTGAGGCTGCCCTCGTGGCAGCTTTCTCACATGGCCTCTGCCGCAGGCAGCTGCCTTTCCTCTCCCTGGCCCTCTCCTTAGGCTGCAACGCTCCCTTCCCACTCGCCCCCACCCCCACCCCAAGAGAGGAGCGGCAGCCCCCTTGGGTCAGATATTCCCCCCAGAGTCTGGAGTGCACCTTTGCTTTCTCTGGCCTGCTGCCCTGGATCCTCATTTTAGTGCAACAAACAATAACTCTGACAACAGGGACCTTGGGGGTTGAAAAGTCATGCCATAAGCCAGTCAGCATAGAGCCAAAGAAGGTTCTGCTTCATGTAAACCCTGGGGCTCCATCAACTGTCCTGTTAACTCAAGGTCATTCTGGAAAGTCAAGCAGGCCGTGTCATCCTGGAGTCACTGGGGAATAAATAGCACTGGGGCATTTCTCTCTGTGGCTGCAATACGAATGTACCTCACTCCACAGCAGCACTTAGAGGTTCTGGGAGTCCCGGCTCCCAAATCTGGGGCAGGGGCAGGGGCAAAATGGGGGAAATCTAGGATGCAGGGGCTTCACCCAGCCTGATGGCCCCAAAGAAGGTGGTGTGTTTGCTCATGTTGATAGAGATATCAGCATGCACCATCTTCACGGCGATCTTCTGCCGGGCTTTGAGGAGGCAGACGCCTGCGGTGTAGCAAGTGTTGTAGTTGGTCTTGCCCGTCTCGATGCTGCGGGTGCACTGCAGGAAGGGCTTCTCGTCCACCACCACCTCATAGCTGGCAAAGTCCGTGAAGTTGATGTAGTACACCTGGGTGAAAGGCAACAAGAAGGGATTGGGGAAGAGAGGAAAGAGAGGGTGGGGACCCTCCCTGTCGTGAACAGACAGAACCTTCTCAGATGAGCTGCCAGTATACCTTGTGGAGGTGGCAGTGCCAACTGAGGTTGTGCTAGCCGGCCAACAGGAATGGCAGCGTGACAGGTTTATGCACTGTACTCCCGCTCCAGGGGGCTCAGGTGGCTGACAAATCCTTTCTTACAACAGCACACCTGTCATTAACTCTGTGAGGCCAAGAACCATGCCTTAATTGCTCCCTTACACCCCACCCCTGCCCCAGCTCTGGCATGAAGCACAGTGCTGTGCACATATTAGGTGCTCAATGAGGGCTATAGACACAAACTAACTTCCACTTTCAAGCCTCACGGACGATTTGTGGAGAAACTTAGATTCCTCAGAGAGGTCACATAACTTGCCATTTCTTCAGCTTTTTAACAGAAGCTCACTCAGCTTGCAGCACCCCCGCCCCTGTGGCTGAACTTTTCTCACTGATTCACAGCGCCCTTTGGCCCTCTCATTTGATGACTGAGGAAACAGGTCCACAGAGATGGAGAGCTAATCCACCACAAATGAGATAAAGAATTTAGCAGGGCAAAACCCAGGCCCCTAATTTCACTTCGTGGCCAGAGGGAAGCACTAACCTATGCTCAATGGCCTGACATCATGGGGATTTTCCTAGCATGTGTGGACCACTCCCAATTCTTTCCTAGGTCCAGAAAATTAACTGTTCCATCCTTCACTACTCTTATCCATCACACTCCACTCCAAGCTTTGATTCCCTAACTCCCACCACATGGAGCTCATAGGTCAGAGGACCTTGGGATTATACCCACATGCCCCATGGGGGTTGGGGCCTTCATCCATCATCCTAAATCACTTTATGAAAAATCCACCTTCTCCATGAGCTCTACAGGTGGGAGAGTGTATTCAGGTGCCATATAATCTCTTAGGTCAGGACCCAAGCTATGCCAAGATACTTAGTGTGCCTAGCAAATTCTTGTTAACCCACCTTCTCTGGCCACTCTCCTGTTAGTCCTCCTGTCCATCCGCCTGCTTGCTGCCTGCCTACAAATGCCTCAACCTCAAGGCTCATCTACCCCTATCTTTGAGGAGCCACCTTCCTGGAGCAAACGATGGGGGATGGAAGTGGATGGGCACTGGCAGACTTGGGGAGTGGGCCCAGGGCAGGGGAAGGATAAAAGCAAAGGGAGAAAAGGCTGGGAGAATGACAGTAGGAAGGATGCAAGAATAATAGAGAAACAGAAAGACAGAGAAACAAATGGGAGAAAGAGGAAGGAAAGACAGTCAGAAATCTTTTTGAGGTAGAGAGAAAGTCCACAGGAGCACTGTTCATTATAATGCCCAAGCTAGCAGTATTGAGGGGAGGGGTTCTCAGCAGCCCTGGAACTGACTTTCAAAGAATATGCTGAGACCAAGTTCGAGTTTGGCAGTAGAACCAAACAGCTCAGAGGGGAAACAAGGGCCTGGGGCCCTGCAAGAGGGAATCAGATGGCGGGGTGTGGGAGGGGCCTCTTTTCAGTTTTTCAATATTTGGCTGGGGAAACAAACAAACAGACAAAAAACCACGAAGCAGGCCTCCTCTCTCTTTCCTCCTTTCTACTCCCTCCCAATGCTGTTCCCCTACTTCCCTCACCCACCAAAGGACGTTAGCCATTGGATGGTTTTGGCTAGTTCCACAGTGCCCCTATGTGGCCTGCACCGGATCTGCATTCTGGATATAAGAAGAGTTAGGCCTAAGACCGTACTCACTTCTACCTGACTATAGATGAAGTAGGTGCCGTCCACCAGTACCTCCAGCTCCCCGCTGCGGGGATGTAGCTTGAACACCTTGGGGTTCATAGTGATGCGAGACCAGTCATTCAGCACTCCACCTGAAAGATCTCAGTATGAGAGAAGGGCAGTCACTCAGCACATGTCAGAATAATCTGGGCAATAGAAAATAAGAAATACCAAGCAGTACATAACCCCCACCCCTATACCAATGCAACCAGGATAGCCTAGAAGGCCAAGCTTTAAGAAGAGCATTTGGAAGCAGAGAAGGTGTTCTGTTTGTAAAGCAGCTCAGGGCTCCTGGAGTCTGCCTTTCTGTCTTCATCCTTCTTTTTTTTGACCTCTCCATCTGGAAGGGTCTTTACTAAACACCTTCTAGCTGGAATCTTGGGGAGAGGGGAGTAAGATGAGCGCGGGCACGCTGCCCTATTTTCTTTGTTGTTATGGGGCCTGCACAGGCGAAATTCAGACACTAAGTGGCAGGCTAGGTCTTATTATTCAATGTTACTTTCCTAGCCATAGCTACTGAATCCCTCTCCTGTCTCATAGGTTCATGCGTTTTCTCTTTCTCCTTGAGAGATTCTTTTTTATGGTTCTATCACACCCATACCTTTCTGGAAAGCCTCCCTGATCCCCCAGGAAGCAATTCAGTCCAAGGAACTGTCTATCTGGAGAACCTTAGGGATAAGGGGTGATTCACACTTCATGGCAGCCAGGGCTATTGACCATCACTACCAAGACCCCATAGGTGAGAGGGGTCCTTATGAGAGTGAGGGTAGACTTCTAGGCTGTACTAGAACCAGCCAGAAGAACAGAGGAGGGTGTCTGGGAGCTGAGGCACTCTTGGCAAAGCATCTGTCTCTTGGCCCCACCCCAGTCAGGGGTAGAGGGGCAGTCATACTGTTTGGCAGGACAGTGGGAGCCAGCTTGTGAGGGTGGAGGAGAAACTTCTCTTTCCATCCTGCTAAAAGAGGGATGTTCCTTCCTACCCTGAGAGGAGGTCATCTAAGCCCATGGGGCCCTTTCTCCTCTAAGCCATCCATTCCTCACCCAATAAATTGTTTTGAATGTCCATCCTTGGCCAGTCTCAGGGGGCCTACCTCTCTGAGGTGTTAGGAAACAGGCTTTCTGGAAAAGGTGCCATCTTCCCTCAAGGTGATAAGTGGATGGGATAGGAGTTAGGAGGAGATAGTCTGGCTATCCCTTAAATGGACCACTCTGCACGTCGTCTTCCACCTGACCCCATCACTTTTTCTGGTGGAACTGAAGGTCAGCACGGAGTAATACTGGGGACTGGCCCAGAGGAGCTGGAAACAGTCTCATTATACGGTAGTGGGAGCAAAAGCAGTAGCTGCTGACACAGAATAAACACTGAGGCCACCCATCTGGATACCCAAACAAATCTATTTCTTGCCTGTCTCAGTCCTCCCTGGACAGATGGTGATCATGGCCCACCCAGGACCTTGGGGTCCCCAGCAGGACCACTTGGGTTTTGGTGCCATTCTGTTCCTATTTACACTTCTGAGGCTATTGAGTCAGCCATCCAGGCGGCAGTAAGGGGAGCAGCTAAGTCCAATCATTAAGGAAACTCAGCACAGCCAGTTCAGGACTGATTGGGCTTTTACAAGCTATCCCCGCGTAGCAGGTTTCTTAACCTTGATTTACTGTTCCCGCACTCACGGCCCCTCCCTTCCACACCAAGCTCTGCCAGCACCTGGCACCTCGGCCAGCTTGCTGCTTCCCAGGGCTCCTGGGGTTCACGCATTTCAGGCTTTGTGCACCGGGGACTGGACGTTATTTCAAAGCGCCGTTCTTTAATGAATGTTCATGTCTCTTTGGGGAAGAAAATGAACCTAATCATTCAGTGGAGTGTACATACACATCACTGAAGAAGCACAGTGCAGGGGAAAGAGTCAGATAGATTTGAATCCCAGCTCCTAAACTTAACTGTGAAATCTTGGGCCAGTTAATTAACCTCTCTGTGCTTCAGTTTCTGTGTCTGTAAAAAGGAGCTAATACCTACCTCATAGGGTGGCTGTGAAGATCACATGAAATAAAAGACAAAGCTTGTAGAAAACTCTAAAGTACCATATGAATATAAGGCAGTACAATTCATTATGGTATTATCCAATCTCTCTGGTACTCTGTTTCCCCATTTTTTAAATGCAGGAATTACACCGATTTAAATGTAGTTTTAATTTCTTAATTTGTATTGTGAAAGCTTTTGTCAAACTACACATATCTGCATGGTGACTCTGATATCACCTCTCTCCCCCAAGAATGTCCACGCTTGATGATGTCTCAAATCCCTTTCAGCTCCCTCATCAGCGATTCTAAATGCAATTTAGGTCTTGGTGCAAGCAATTACTCAGGACAGCCAGTAGAGGGCATGATGGAGTAGAGAATAGCCCCTTATACCAAGGGTACCTCAGAGGCCTGGGAGGAACTAGACTGGGTGATTATCTGGAGGCTGGGAGTGAGGGAGAGGAGAAGCTCCTCTCAGGGAGCGAGCCTGCTTTGATTCTTACCATTCTTGACTTGAATTGCTGACCCTTGGCCCTGTAGATGCACCACAGCTGGCTGGGAGGATGAGAAGGATAGAGAGCGGTCACTATAAGTAATGGCTGCTTGCTCAGCCACTGGTTCCCATGTTTCCACTCCTGGTTTCTAGTCTCCTTTTGTAATTCAATTCTGATCCCTCTCCCTTGTCTTGGGATGTTAGTGACTGACTACATTTCTACTAGAGGGTAATATGACTTTGTAGCTCTGGCTCTTCCTAGCTATGTGACCTCAGCCAAATGAAATGCCTCTGAGCCTCATTTCCCTAACTGTAAAATGGGGATTATAAGAATCTCTGGCCTCTCTAACAGGGATGTTTGACGATCAAATCAGGTGATGGATATAACATTGCCCTGCAAGCCATCAAGCACTGTGCAGCTGTGTAGATTTATCACTGTGGCCACACAGCTGTAGTGAGGAGGCTGAGATGAGACAAGGCAAGGCAGCAGGACCCGCCAATAGAGACAGATTGGGCGGCTGGAAGACTGGGAGGAGCCCTTCAGGACCTGAAGGCAGAGGCCCAGGCTGGGCTTGGCCTTGAGCTGGCTGGCTCTTTTTCAAGGACATATTCTTAAATGCCTCAGCTCCAGATCCCAGGTGGTCTGAGTGCTGACAAGGTGTCTGGAGTGGTCGGGGAGTCGGAGGCCCAGGTGAATAGGCCTGACTGGCAGCTCATTTCAGCTGACTACTGGACCTGGCTATGGTGGCCCTCTCTCCTGTGGATTAAGGAAAAATGGTCCTGGCCAGACTTGGTTGTGTTAGCTAAAAACAGGCCCCGGAGCAAAGCTTTTGTATTCATAGAGATGAGAGGAGTCTGTGAGTGAAAACCCTCAGGACCTCCAGGGTGTCCTCACAAAATAAAGCTTCAGGAAATTTAATAGGGAGCTAATTTAAAGGTGGCTCTAGCCCTTGGCCTTCCCTTCTCCCAGGAAGAGAGCAATCCCCAGCCAACCTGGTTTTCTCGGGTTCCGGCTTTATCAGCAGCACCTGCAAAATAGGACAGGACAATCAGAGGGCGTGCTCTTTCTACTTCCCTTTCTCCTCAGCTGAGCAGCTAGTGGCAGTGAGCTTTGCTCTCTATAGCCAGTCCTGTCTGAGGTTTATTCTCCAGGGCTTAGAGCTGGAGAAAGAGTAAGAGTGCAACTCGGGGCCCTTGGATGAGAGAGGACACTCCTTCCTTCTCTTTTCTGTCCCTGCCTTTCATCATCAGTGGGCCCACCACCCAAGAGGGAAACTGCTGGGTATTGCCTCTTGCCAATACTGGTCCAAGGCAAGCCTCACTGAGCACCCATGGAGAGCGATGAGAGGGCGTTTCTGCTACTGTGTGACCCTCAGACAATGGCATTAGCTTCTCCAGCCTTTTGCTCCCTATTACTTTTCTTCGTAGAGCCCATTGCCATTTGTAAATATCTTGTTTCTTTGTCTCTCTCCTCCTCTAGGAGATAAACTCATGAGGATAGGGACTACTTACCAATATATCTCTTTGTACACAGAAAGTGCTCAATTAATATTTGTGGAATGATTGTATAAAAAATAATCCCTAACTCCATCTCTTGTGGTCATGGTAACACTGCTTAGCCCTGTTTGAATCACAAGTTAAAGAATCTGAGTCCTGCTGAAGAATTCTTGGACCTAGAAAAATCAGCTGTAAAGTGTCCATTTCTTTAAAGCCTTGAGATACAAGAGGAGAGCAGGAGAAATAAATAACAACTGACATAAGCCCAGGCAGTCTGGCTCCTGTCAATTCCAATTAGGCAGGTTCGTATCTGCATCTATACCTTTTGGGGGCCCTTCTGAGCCCAAGGAGAAAGATGCAAAGGGATGAATTGGTATCTGAATGGGCAGTGTGATAGGGTAAGGATCTAGTGCAAGAAGCACTTGGTTGCTGGACACGACAGCCTTGGTGCCTGGGTTTGCTGCATCCACAGCAGGAGTGGCTCATAAGTTTCCAACTTCTTGACCATCAGTGACTATTTGTCTACCTCTATGGGAAAGGTACTTTGGAGTTCAGAGGATGAAACTATCCTAGGGCTTTTCATTTGTCCAGTCCCCAACTTTCTGTCCCATAGTCTGTTTCCATGCAAACATTAGCA